>JASANF010018246.1:0-14899 GCA_030248245.1 Trissonchulus sp. WLG1_4
TCTCCCAAAAAGCGCTATAGCGCAAATAGCGCATATAGCGCTCCCAAAAAGCGCTATAGCAAAAAAAGTGCTATTTCGATTTCGCTTACAAGCGTTCGTTACCCGACGTGGTCACAATCTAAAGGTTAACTCTAGACCAGCTCACACTGACGCACGTAGGCACTTTTTTGCTTGCAGAATTATACCAGTTTGGAACGAACTACCACAAAGTGCATTAACGGCATCATCACTGACATACTTTAAAAAGCAATTACTCAATATAGATTTTAGCAAATACTTGAAATTTAATTTAGACTAGACAGTTCTTTTTCGCTTGTTGTTGTCAAATGAGTTCGAGTTTGATCGCTTTTTTTTTGCCCTTGGTGCTCCGTTAGACCTTCAAACAAGGAACGGATGTTACTTCCTTGTTAATGTCTGCTGTTTCGTTGGGGAAGTTGTTGTTTTCAAGCAACCCTGTGTCTGTACTGGGTATACATGTACTGCATGTGTGAGTGTGACTGTACTATATATGTATGTATATGCGTTCAGCGTCGATGTGTATATGTGAAAACGATATAAAAACGCTGCGTCAGTTCAGACATTGCGTTTTGCTTGCGGCAAGCTGCGTTTTGCCGCAGCGGCAAAAACGCTGCGGCAAAATTGCAGTAAAATCGAAGCGTGTGAATCGGCCTTAAGCCTAAGGCCGATTCACACGTTGCAATTTTACTGCGATTTCGCCGCAACGTTTTCGCCGCTGCGGCAAAACGCACTGTCTGAATAATGTCTACAATTTTCCATCATCAGAACAACGGCACTTTGACCCCGTTCCTTCCGAAAAATTGGCCAAATTAACCACAATCGTCCAATTTTTGACCAAATTCAAACTGGGCCTCAAGTTATGCTTGGGCTTAGGCTTAAGGTGGCGCTCCTGAGATGTGACTTTTCAAAAAACAGCAGTTTGAAGCAGCAATTTTAGATACACAATGGCAAGCTGGTGTAAAAGTATGCCTAAATACAAAAAATGAAGTTGATTGATACAAATTAGCATTCACTGTAGACCAAACGTGAGTGGAATTTCGGCTTGCGATTTCTCTTCGCAAGTAAGTAGCTGTTGCACAATCAATAACTCATTTTGCTTGCCTCAACGTGATCGAGCTGTCGCAAAAAGTCATTTTTGATGAATATGATTGATATATCGAAAAACACTAAAATCGCGATTTTTGAAAAACATAAATTTGGCTAAATTTTTTAGATACTATCGATTTGCCAAAAATCAAATATTGCGACCGCTCGAAGATGACAAGGTGCATTTATGTGCCAAATTTTAACTTTTTTCGTTGAGCCAATTTTTTAAAATCGCAAGCCGAAAATTTGCGTTTGTATTCACACGCACTATATTTTTGTCTCATGCAGAAAGTATTGCGTTAGTACACAAAAAAATTATACCACATTCAATAAAACTCCAAATATTTTTAATTACGTTTGAGTAAAACACAAATGCTAGTGTTTTTCAGCCTTTCAAATTCATTACATACATGTAAATGCACTGGCTTGTGAAGGCGTTTCCGCGAAAATCTATTTTCTTGACGAAATTTGCTCAAAAATGTTCAAAAAATTTTTATATGATATGTACATCAAATTGAAGGAAATTCACTTCTGATCAACTTTTGTTCTTACGATGCATGTTTATTTTTGCACGTTTTCAAAATAATGACCAAAACCCACATTTCAGGAGTGCCACCACAGGAAAAAATCTGATTAGAAAAATATTACAAAAAAATTACAAATTTATTACAAACCAATATGTAATAAATTTGTAATTTTTATGTCACATTTTTGTAATTTCACTGTGCAAGTTTGTAATTTTTTGCTGATGTCAACAGATCCGTCCGAGTACACCTGCACCCATTCATTTCTCGGGAATTTCGAAATTGTTTCTAGTGCTGAGGCTAGTTGTTCCTCTATTGTCATGGATTTAGTTGCTTTTGTTTCAAAGGGCGAGACATGCACGGTAGAGTAGCCCACTGGATTTACTCCAACATTGTCCGTCGGTAAGATTCTAACCTCAGCGATATCTGTTTTTTGGATATTAGTCTTTAGACTGGGTGTCAGTTTTCTGGTCTTTGCTACTGTTTAGTCTTCAAGAATTTCTCTCATGCAGTCGCTGTCTGGTTTGTGGTGTATTTTCTGGGCAGTTATTGATAAAGCTCGTTTGTATTGGAGAGTCAAAGACGGGGTGTTCGTCTCAATTTCTAGCGCACCTATTGGAGTTGAACGGGTGCCTCCAGTAATATGTCGTACCATTCTGTTTTGAAGAGATTCCAGCTGTTTGAGGGCAGATTTAGAGGCGCCACCCCACAGTTCTATACCGTATTGCATACATGGTCGTATTTTGGCGTTGAAAATATCTTGCAAGGTGGTTCTGTTTGCTCCAAGTCTGAAGTTGCCAATTCTTTTTAGGAGCTCAAAACGCGGGACTATTTTTTTGTTAGGTTGCGGAAGTGTGGTTTCCATGTCAGGTGACGGTCCAAACTAACACCCAGATATTTCCCCTGTTCGTTTTCCCTTTATTGTGACAATTACATTACCCGTTACATCAGATTTACACTTACTGAAAAGGACGATCTCTGTTTTTTGTGCTTATTATGAATTTGTCTTTGTCACAAAAATCTACAATGTTATCAATGGCAGCTTGCAGTTTTGATTCGGATACAGAAAGATCATTATCAGTAGCCCATACAGCTATGTCGTCAGCAAAGAGAGCAGCATTGGCTTCCTTGCCAGGTATAGTCTCGATAATGTCGTTAATCATCACTAGAAACAGCACTGGACTGATTACACTGCCTTGGGGTACACCATCCTTTACTTCATACTGTCTCGACGTTTTGTTTCCCCATCTTACTGCAAAATTTCGGCCTTTCAGGAAATCTAAAAACCATCTTAACATGTTGCCTTGAATTCCCAAGTACACCAGTTTACGAAGTAAACCTGGGCGCCAGACAGAGTCATACGCCTGTTTCAGATCTATCAAGGCAACCAGAGCATTTTCTTTTTTTGCAAAAGCTGATTCAATTGCGTTTGTCAGTCGCATTAGTTGGTGGGTTGTCGTCATCTCACGGCGGAAGCCGGCTTGAGCTCGTGTTAGTTTATTTTTGGATTCTAGCCAATAGACGAGTCTGGTAGTTACCATGCGCTCTTGTAGCTTCATCAGGCAGCTCAGTAATGCGATGGGGCGGTATCCTTCGGGTTTTGTTTGGTCTTTCCCGGGTTTTCCTACGGGCACTATTATACCAGATTTCTATGTAGTGGGTATCTTGCCTTCCGACCAGGACAGATTAAATAGGTCGAGTAAACGTTCTCTTGCCCTCGGTCCAAGGTGTTTGATAAATTCATTGTGAATGCCGTCGGGGCCTGGTGCCTTTTTGTTTTGGCAGGAATCAATACCTTTATTTAATTCTGCCATGCTAAACTTGCTACTGAACAGTGGGTCCGTTTGATACAAGTTTCTGGACGAATTAGCTTTGTCAGGTTGTATATTTGCCTGCTTGATTTGATCACTGATGTCCTCTTTCACAAATAGTTTTGAAAAAAGTTCAGCTAAGACTGTTGCCTTTGCCAAATCCGTGAGTGCTAATTTGCCGTTTGGAGAGCATACTGGCTGGCCGCCTTGGCTGCTGTCGCAAGCCAGGTTGTGCAGGAGTCTCCAAGTTTTGTTTGCCGACCTACCTTCTCTGGCTGACAGTTGAGAGCAGAATATTTGCCAGGAACTTTTTTTGCGTGCGGCGGATCAGTTTCTGTGCGAATGCTGACCGTCTGTTGAGGTTGATTCTGTTCTGTGTGCTTGGTTGTGTTCTGATTGTTTTAAGGGTTTCCGTCTTGCTTTTATGGCTCTTTTTACATTTAGGGACATTCTAATTTCCTGCCGTCGCTTTATTTTCGTTAGGGGGACACTTTGATGGGCTGACGTGATTATAGTTTTTGTCAGGCGGTCACACTCTTCCTGTAGTTTCAAGTTGTTAATATCAGGAGCCGCTACAGTTTTTTCCTCCATCTTGTTTTGAAACATACCCCACTTAGCTTTCATGAAGCACCATACAAGTCTATTTTTGGGTTTTGCTGGTACTGGTTCTTTTAGGTGGACAATTATCAAGCGGTGGTCACTTCCTAGCGTATCGCCGACTGTCATTTTGATGTTGCTGCAGAGTTTGGTGGGAAGTAAAGTTAAGTCGGGATGGCTATGGCAATTATCATGGGTTCGTGATATATATGATGGTTCATTGTACTTTGTCTGTAGGATAGAGAGTGGGCACTTTTGATCGTCAGTATACTCCAGTAGTTTATTTCCATTTTCGTTTGCCTTTTCATAGTGCCAGTTAGGGTGCTGACTGTTGAAGTCACCAAGTAGGATTTGCTGAGTGCCTTTTTTGGGCTTAGCAGGGAGGGTCAATTTTGCATTTGGTGGGTTATAAATGTTACTGATTTCAAGGATTTGCTTGCCTGAGTGTAGTTCAATGGTTATGCACTCGGTACCACTGGTTTCCGCTCCCGCATACATTATTCGGTAGTTTAGGTTGTTTGATATCAGAGTTATTAGACCACCACCTCTGCGGTTGTTCTGTCTGTCAAGGCGTAAAACATTGTAGCCTGAGAAATTTGGACGCTTAATATTAGGAGTTAGCCATGTTTCTTGGATTGCGAGTACGTGTATGCCATACTTTTGCAAAGTAATAGTTAGTTCCTGGCCTTTCCGACTGATTCCACATGTATTCCACTGCGCGATTACAAACGGGGTGGAATTTTTCGGTCTCTGTTGGGACATCATACGTATGTGATTAGAGAATAACGCTAAAAAAAGTGGGGTTTGAATTTGGTTTGCTTACTCATTTTTTCTATTTTTAGCAAAGTGAAAGAATCTATTGTCGGCCATCAGCTCGTTGCAGGTCCTCTGTGGAAAGAATAGTGGCAGTATGTGAAAAAACAATGGCAGTAGAGAGAGTATTAGTTCCAAACATTTATAAAGCATACATTGACAAATGTTTATTTGTTAAAGCTGGCCTCCATGGCCTTTGGAAGATATGATTGGTTCACATGGGTCCGACAGTGGGAGAATATATGTGGTCTTATCGGTAGGGCGTTATAGTATAATTTACAATTGGTTAGTATATAGAAAACATAACACGGCAACATTTAATCCGAGCATCGGACTATTTTAAACATATTAAAGCATAGGGCGCGGTAAGGCATGTAAACTTACCTGGTCTATTGGTGGGTATCTGCTATTTGGTGCCATACGTTCATCCTCAGATCGCTGGATTGCCGGGTACTTACCTGTGTCGGTATCTGGTAGATTTATAAGAGCAACATTTAGTGAGTTGAAGAATGTAGTCAACTATTGAAGAATATTAACAGGAAGAATACAGATACGCCTATTTGCTGTCAGCTGTGTTTTACATCACATAGAGTGTTAGCATTATTTCAACAGAGTCTTGAATAGTTGAGAGGATGGTAAAGAATTTTGAACGGGAAGTTAAGGGCGTTGAAATAAACATTTATCAGGACAACAAATATGCAAAGGAGGTTATATTTAAGTAATAAGCACATGAACCATGAGAAAAATTCACAAATCAAAGGACCCCTAACTTGACAGGGAGACCTGCATAATGGGTTTGCATTTCACAAGACCTGCAAAGCCAAGATGCGGCGTGAAGGAACCGACTTGCGTCCCAAAACAAAAATTAAAAATAGAAAAACAATATAAAAATAATTGAGCAGCACATCAATTGCCAGTGCATCACACAATTATATAAAAAAAATTACCAGAAAATTTTCTCAAAATTTATAATAGTTTAATTTTGCGGAGAGTTAAAAATTGCATCTGTTATTTTTTTACCCAATTATGTAGTATACTTTACAAAAAGTGAAACCTCTCTTGCTCATCATTGGATGTAACAGAGATTATAATGAAAAGTTTTTTCTGTTTTCCTTATTATGTACGCCCTATTTCGAAGACTGTTGTCAACTTTTTGACGACACTGACTTACTCTAGTTTCAGAATAGCAGCTTATCACTAAAGCAATAAAACTAAGTACTTTTGTTGATTATAGTTCCGCTAAGCACAGATCCTACTTTTAAAATTTAGCTCCAATAGATAAAACTATTATTTTGACACCCCATGATGGGGCAGATTTAAATACTAATAATTAATAACTAATGAATAATCATTAATGAATTTCAGTTAAGAATGTCTAACAACACAACGGATAACGACCCCCCGGGCGGTGCGGCATATGCTGCTATTTATATGGTCATTGGTATTCCCTCCTTTATACTCTACGCTTTCGTTCTGGTAACACTCTGCTGCTCATATAAGCAACTAAAGCAGCGTCTCAACATTGTCATTTTGTCGCTAGCCTTGCCGGACCTGTGGTCACTTCTGCTGCAACTTGCTTATGCCGTTCCATCCAGTGTTTTGGAGACGGATTTTCCTTTGCCTAAGTTGTTTGGCTGGCTATCCCACTACGCGTTTACGTTACAGATCAGTCACGTTCTATATATCGGAATCAATCGATACATTTGTCTCCGCGGGGCAACTAATTTAGACACCTACGACCGCTACTTTTGCACTAGAAACATCATTTTGTGTCTAGTTGGTGTATGGGCCTGGGCTGCCGTCATGGTAGCGGTAATGAACCTAGGCTCGTGTTATTCGCAATATTTTCGCAAGAAATACTATTTCACCTATGTCTGCAGTAACCAAGCACACGGGGATATCGTGGTGCCACTAAATATGGCCCTGGTTTTTATGGTTTGCTTTCTGATCTTTCTGGTTTACGCCGCAAGTTGGTGGTCTCTGCGAAAACTCAACGGTCAACTAACAGCGAGGGCTCCGGCGTTTACTAACAGTCGAGTTCGGTTCAGGGCAGAATGCAACCTCGCAATTCAGTTTATAATTCTTGCCTGTAACTTGATTCTGTTGGAACTGCTGTTTTATTCAGGCCCGATTTTGCCTATCAATCAATTATCCATTTCTATGATTACGGGTGTGCTGTATTTGTTATTTTGCTGTATCAATCCGTATCTCTACCTCGCCTTTAATTCTGAGTTACGAGCCATTGTACTGAAAACTGTGCTGCGATGCAAAACTTGTAAGCCTACTTCAATTACTTATTTAACCCACACGTAATGCATTGCGACGTACTGTTTTGTATATACTGTAGTCACTGTATTGTATTGTATTGTATTGTATGCATTATAATATTGTATATTATATTTCAATGTGTTGTATGTATCGTATTGTATTGTTTTGTATTGTAATGTAATACGGAGCAGTTTTTTTATTACATAACGTTTTGTGTAGTACAACAAAAATAGTAATACTTGCCACAGCATAAAAAGATAACTTTAATTAATTTATTTATTTAAATAAGTTCATAATTTGAATCCATACTCACAACACACTAAGGAAAGACAATCGAACGACAGAAAGTAGAAAATAATTATTCTTTTTATTTTTTTAAATTTATCTTATCTTGCAGCTTATCTTTTAATGCAGCCATTGGTAGACAACTGTATCTCATAGACAACACTAACCCACAGGAAAAACCATTTCGAGTCGGATATATAGGGAGCGGCAACAAAACAGACTTCTGAAATAGCCAGCCAAATGACAATGAGAAAAAACTGAACACTGAGTCGAAATTCACGCTGCTGTATCATGTTGTTTCGTTCGGTGCTTTCAGAAGCGATTTCGCGATGCATACTGCGATATTTGCAAAACACAATCACGTTGAGCAACATGGAAATCAACACAGTGGCTGCTAAAAAAGCAAAAAATTTTTTGTTTGGCCAATAAAAGCGGTCAACGATAGCTATGTTCCGATTTGCTTCCTTTTGGGCCAGATTTATTGAAACGAAATGTTCGTCATCGAAAATGTTCGTCGTTATGCTCTACAAAACAAAAACTCATCGAAAAATTTTCAACAACGATTGCTTTTCTAACGAATAACATTTGGTTTTTCAACGAGAAACATTTTCGATGACAAACATTTTGCTTCGATAAATCGGGCTCGGTGTTGAAGCATAGGCAGGTTACGAATCACAAATAAATTTAGGTTAAAGCTTTTAAAATAATTTTTTACTTTACAGTAAATAACAATTAACTTCATTCGATGGTGTTTTATAAACGCTTTCTTTATTAAGCTTAAATTACATTTGTTCTTAATTAAGTAGATTTTCAACATTTCTACATATAAGTATGCCTTGGTTGAATACTGTAGTCACTCCAGTAATAGCCTATTATGTCTCAAACTTACTAACATCATACTCATCCACCTGTTATGCTAGTCGTATGCAAAATATGTCTGTACATACTTTACTTTACAAATGTCAATTCTATGGGCCTTTATATAAATTAATATTAACTGGGTTAGATTAACTAGAATAACTTCATTGCCCAACATAAGATTGACTTAGGTTCCAAAACTTTTCCAAGCAAATGCAGATGAATTGTGATACAAAGTTTTCCAAGCTTCCGTCAACTTTATGTTGAGTTAGTGAAGTTAATCTAGTAATCTAATCCACTTAATGTAATCTATGAAAAGGTCCCAAGTCTAAGTAAGTACGCATCGCACTATAAACTACAGTGAGGATTGTTTTTTAGTCATAAAGGCAAGTTCAACAGATCCAGCTATTTCACCCCCAAGCACAGCGGTGTCCCAGGAAAAGGAGTAGTATAAGTGGGACAGCATATTAATGTTAGAGTGCCACACATTAGGCCGAAAGTGAAAGAGAAGGACACCATAAGCCACAATGCAGTATTGCCCAAAGCAGTACTTAGCAAACGCAACAGTAACGGTTTGCAGCAAGGGAAAAGGGAGGGGGAAAAAAACCCACCCAAAAAAAAGGGCAAGGCCGCAGATAAAAGCAATATAAAATATATTTAACCCAGGCAGGAAAGGCAAAAAAAGCAAAACCCCAAAAACCCCCCCACAATTCAAAAAAAACCCGGGGGCCCGCGGCCCGCTCCCCCCCCCCCCCCTTTCTTCCTTCCCTCCTCTACAACGCGCAGAGAAGAGGCGCCCCAGCACCCCCCACCCCCCCGGCGGACCCCACCCTCGCCCCCCCACCCCACACCCCCGCCGCCCCCCCCCTCTCTGTTCTCACCCACCCCCTCGTCGGGACCCGAAACCCCCACGATCACCCCGCCGACCCGCGGCCCGGACACACACTCCCCCCCCCCCCCCCCCCCCCCCCCCGGGTCCCCCCCACGACCCACCCGCACCCCAACGGAACCAGAAGCCCACACCCTCCGGCTCCCTTCCCACCCCACCCTCCCCCCCCCCCCCCCCCCTCCCCCTCCCCCTCCCCTCCATTCCTCTCCCCCCTCATCCCCATCCCCTCCTCCCACACAACCAAAAAAAAAAAAAGAAAAACGACATCCCCACACCACAAAGAAACCAAACCAACCCCCACCCAACACCACCCCCAACCCCCCACCCAAACCCTCCTCCCACACACCCCCCCCCCACCCACCACCCACCCAACAACCCAGCAGCTTAAGATGTGTGAATGCCTTGAATTTACCCAACCTAAGGCACAAATTCAACAAACCACGAACCAAACCACCACAGGGCCTTAGCAAAAACAAATATCTGTTCGGTTAGTGCATGTTCTGTGTAGCTATTAAATCAAGGTGTTTGCGAAAAAAAAACACGGTGCATTTATGGCTTACAAATTTACACCATGCTATAAAATGCTTAAGTTTGGTTTATACCTGTCCGTATTTGCGTCTATAAGCTAGTAAGACTCACAGTTGTAAATGCAATCTGTTTCAGTCTTCCAGTCTAGTTCATGCACCCGAAATTAGTCTCTGATTGACTAAGTTTTGCACAGCAACCCCTACTTAAACATGAAGCTTGCAGAATAAACGACACTGTAATAAAGGCGTACTTGACGTACCAATAAAACTGTTATGCCAATATAATTACGATTTTCTGATTAAACACTTGTTTTCGAACACATCTGTTTGAAACTGCCGCCAAGGTGCGTTTTACTCAGTTTTGGGATGACTTTTTTGTTGCTGCTTGTTTTGAAGAATTCCGGAAGTAGGTATTTAAATGCATTTTACCTAGTTTTCGATAATTGAAGCGTCAGTCAATAAAAAATAATGTTTAGGGCTTTAAAGAACAATAGAAAACGACTAATTTTGCCATTTCGGCCCTACAGTAAGCTAGCTAGCAACAACAAACCGAAGCTAGCTGGCTGGCCGCCTGGGCCAGCTCACACACACACATTACAGAAAAATTACACACAAACACGCTCACAAGTTTGCCACAGTGATTACATGTAAGACGTGCAATTTACGTAGGGCAAAACAAATGTAAAGTCCTGTCGCTACTGAGGTAGCGACAGGAAAAATAGACGGAGCCACGTATAGGATAAAGGTTAGCAGAGTCAAGCAAGCATTCGGGAATACCCATAGCGGACGCCAAAACATAATAAGCATGCTTGCGAAATTCATTACGACTAAGCACTGCCACAATAAAAAGACTGTAGACGATAAAACCGGGCATAGCAAAGAGCAGAATGACAGAACCAGCTATCAGGTTGTCATAACTTTTGGTATCGTTCATTTTTGTCATGAACTGAAACAAAACGCAGCTGCATTAGCAGTCAAAACAATAACAAATGAAATAAATGAAACTAGAATAAAGTGAGGGTGATAATTAAAATGAAGGGATTAATATCAACAAGAGTACATAATAGCTTCTCACTCTATATAGAAGAAGACTGAGACACACCTCCAGCCTGCCTGTGTTCTAGTACAGGCAGATGCGCTGGTCGTTTTCAGGCTACATGTTGACATTCTATGTAACTTGTGGCTGACCAATCAGCGCATAGATTCCCTGCGTAACACACTTTAGTATATAATCGCTGATGCGTTGATTAGCATTAAGATAGGGATAAAAGCTTAATAACTCATTATTTATTCATAGTCTGCTTGCAAAAACATTAAAAAAGGTTTGCAAATACCTGTAGGGATATTTTGGCAAACTTTCAGCGAAATTGACTGAGAAACTTTTGAGATATAAACTTTTCTGAATTTCTTCAAAGTTTCTCAATCAATTTCGCTGAAAGTTTGCCAAAAATATCCCCAAAGGTATTTGCAAACCTTTTTTTAATGTTTTTAGAAGCAGACGATGAATAAATAATGAGTTATTAACCTTTATCCCTATCCCGTTTTATGATTGGAGCACGTGCACAGGCGTCTGCCAATCAGAGAATAGAAGCTCGCTTCTGATTGGCCAGTCACATGTTGCCAAGAATGTCAACATGTAGCCTGAAAACGACCAGCGCATCTGCCTGTGCTAGAACACAGGCAGGTTGGAGCGTGTCTCACTCTTCTTCTATATAGAGTGAGACGCTATTATGTACTCTTGATATCAACAAGAGTGCAGTATCAATAACAATGAATAAAGAATCAACTGAATAAATTGGAATAATATTTTGAATGAGTAATATATTAAGCCTTGGGCAAACAAACAAAGTCTACAAAAAACAAATTAACAAACCCAAAACAAAGAATCAAAAAATACAAGTGTCAAACTATTGCCTACTACATTACAACTTGCGTAACAAATTTCGATTAAATTATTTAATACTGCATCGAATCAAAATCAAATAATCAATCAAAAATCAGCAAGGAAGTAATGCCATTCAGTGGTAATCACAAGAAAAGCAATGAGATGAAGTACAAATTTAATAGACGATAAGCCGACAAGAGAGAAAGGTGGGGGGTTCGCTCCATACCTTTTTCAAAAAAGACCAGGACAGGAATCGAACCTGTGCCTTCTGCTATAGTCCGGAATATGGCCTACTGTGCAGACCACTACACCATCCTGTCCAGCTACTAACTTCTATAAACGCCTTTATAAACCCAAGTAGAAATTCTAACTACACTTTACTACACGGCTGTCGTTGTAATTGGCAAGACCCGCCTTCTACACTGATCATTGCTACGTTACAAAAGCACAAGCAGGACAATATGAAAACAAAATAAAATATATAAAGCTAAACAAGCGTTAGCAAGAAAAAGCGACATTTTGATATTTTTTAAATATCAATATCTTGTTTTACTAATTTTGGAAAAATATGTAGCAAGAACAAAAAACTCAGAAAACGTGTCTCCTCATGGTAAAAACACTGCCTGCTGCATTATTTCACACAATGCACTACGCAAGTCTGCGTGTGCGCCCGCTCATGCGCCCGCTCATGTGCCATGGCGTGCGCCATTGTGTACGCCATGCAATGCGCCATGGAGCTAAATGCGCCCTCGTGTGAATAGGCCTTATAGTAGCGTTTATTTCCCGATCAGTCTTCAATTCGCCATGAGTAATGACAAATTTAAGTAGGTATTGAAATACAAGGAAACAATGAGACGACAGATGATACAAAACAGAGCAATGGTGCTTTCAGACAAATCTCATACGAAAATACTCAGTTTGCGCGTTTTTAGGTGAATCAAAACAACGCAAGTATA
The DNA here is from genome assembly GCA_030248245.1 of Trissonchulus sp. WLG1_4. Lineage (NCBI taxonomy): Eukaryota > Metazoa > Nematoda > Enoplea > Enoplida > Ironidae > Trissonchulus > Trissonchulus sp. WLG1_4. Next base: position 12,518 of record JASANF010018246.1, read on the forward strand.
CATGTAATTGTATGTCATACCAAAAGGTCTTACAAACAAAGTCTTATTTTGTTGCGTACCTACACCTGTACAAATCAGTAAATCCAAATGTGTACGCTTGAAACTAAGATTATTAATTTATGACTAACATTAATAAATTTCGAATCAATTTAATTTTCTATTCCGCCATTTTTATTCGGCTACAATAATATAGTTAGTGTTCAGAAATCAGTTAATTAAAAGCGCACACAAATAGTGGACGTGAACAGAACAGAACGGTTTTTACTGTATATAAAACTTTACTCAAATTGACAGGTTATATTCCAAAACTATTGTTATTCTCTGTAAAAATAGATTGTGAATGGATTTCCCTAATAGCTTGTGTAGACTAAACGCTATTTAGTCGAAAACTTTGCACTATCATCGTGTATTTATACTATAAAAAAGACAATTAAAGTTCGTGACAGACAATCCAATTTAACAAGCAGGCTCCCAAAGGGGTCAATGATTGTTTGCTGAGTGAAAGTTCCATAGATGTGTTTCACTATCTATTTCCTCACCTTATCGTTCAGTGTGTAGCGTCATGCATAGAATGCAATAATGCCTGTTGCTTGATTTAGTTACTGCGCTCAATTATCAAATTATCGTAACTGTTGGCCAAAAAAACATAATTGCCGTAACTACGTGCAATTTCAGCACTCAGATCTCTATTTTGAAAAAAATAGTCCATTCAAAACAGATTTTGCAGAAATACATAAGTAATTTTCTTCAAAAAAGCAAGAAGCTGGGGATCGAACGCTTGAACTATGACCACTGAAGTAGTAGCGCCTTTGACCACTCGACTACGTTGCTTCACTGTGCCTGGATGATTAATGGTGGCTATAAAGCATGACACATTAAGAAAACGCGAAGAGAGCTAGATAAAAGACGCTAAGTGAATTTATTTTTTGTTCCTTCTAGAGAAGGAACTATTGTTTTGAAATCGACTCTGCGCAGTGTTATTATGGCAGCTACATGGTGATAGGCGCGTATGATTAACACGTAAAGTCAGTATGGGAACTGACTGCTCTTTTTTTGAAGGCTTCGGTTTCTAATGACAAAATGCTCAATAACACTTTTGCCTACGTATTGAGTTGTTATTTTATAAAATTTTGTGATTTAAAACTCTATTTTTAATTTTTCAGACAAGATACACATGCTAATCACGTGATTGTCTAGACGATGTCTGTTTTCATACTTCTTTTCTACATAGTCATAACCAAACAACGATAGACATCGAAGTAGCGTAGTCGAGTGGTCAAAAGCGCTAGTCCAAAAGTTTCTGTTATCCTACTTCGAGGGTTCGACCCCCATACGGTTTTTTGCAAAAAAATTTAGCAGTTTTTGTCGGCATAAACTCTTTTTACAGGAGTTTTCTTTGTCAAATATGCGACTGCGTGCTGTAATCACGAGCAATTCCAGCAACTATGGCATGATTTCTCGAGAAAACTGTTGAATTTATAGTTTGATTTCAACACAAAAGCTCTGAATGTAAAAATCGAATGTACACAGGTATTAATGCATTCTATGCATGGAAATACACACAAGTAAAAGCGAAGCTGAAATCTTATGGGTAAATTACGCAGAATTTTCACTCCGCGAAGGAACCTTGCCCCCTTTTGGGGCCTGCTTGTTTAAGTAATCCTATATTAAAATGATTTCTCACAACCTATACGAAACTATCGTTCATCATAATTTCATATAGTAAAAAAGCCTTTCTGCAGATGAAAGCAGTCAGTTCTCATAATGACTTTACGTGTTAATCATATGCGCACAACAGCATGCAGCTACAACTGTTGTAAATGAAAATTAGGGTCTATGAGACTCGGGGGCTGTGGTGCAGTGGTAGCATGCTTGTTGTAGGTTGTAGGTTTCGATTCCCGGCGCCTCCATTTCTTTCTTCTTTCTTCTTTCTAAACTCGGGCCTCCTCTATTTATTCAACATTTCTTTTACACTGCGCAAAGCTGGCTTTAAAACAAGTTCCTTCTCTAGAAGCAGCAAAACGGTTGTTGTTTCGATTAAAGTATTTGTTGAATAAAATATAATATACGGGGAAGCGCCCAATTACGAACAGTTTCTTATCAGGAACTCTTCGGACTTGTTTTGATTGGATTATCTGTGAGGGTGGAGCTTTCTAGCCGAAACTTAATTGGCTGATGAAAGCACGTAAGAAATTGACCGTCATTGCTTCTCAGACCGATTGGTTGAATAGTTCCAAAGTGACTCTCCAAAATTGAAACCAAAACAAACCAAGTAATTTCATGTGACTTCATTTTGCAGTCAATCTAGTGACGTCACAGGTTCAATGCTAGTCCCCCCTGGGCCCGGTTTCATAAATAATTACTAATTACTAATTACTAATA
>JASANF010018247.1:0-23896 GCA_030248245.1 Trissonchulus sp. WLG1_4
TTGTGTACTGGCGTGACCCGAAGAAGACCGGGGTGGTGTTCGGCGGCCTGCTGGCCCTGCTGGTCTGCCTCTCGCTCTACTCATTCATCAGCGTACTAGCCTATGCCGGGCTGGCCCTACTCACGGCAACACTCAGCTATCGCCTCTACAAAAGCGCCTCTGCTGCCCTGCAAAAGACTGAAGCTGAGAATCCATTCAAGTTGGTTTGGTGGATTATAATATATAATAAGAGTCTTGTGATTTCCACTACAAAAGTTAAGGCGAACTAAAAATGTTTCTATGACCACACACACTTCATGTAAAAGGGGGATGGGGAACCCTTTCGCGCGCACTGAGTGCCTGTTGGGGTGGGTTCTGAAAGTCTGGGCTGAAGAGAGTAAAGATGGCACTTATGGCTCTTTTTTCAAAACTTTTCAAAATTTGAGGTATTTTCAGTTCTTAATTTTTCTTCTAGTTCTTTCAATTAGGCTGGAGAGGCTTTCAGAAATTTTGACCGCGACTGTTACCTTTAGTGCAATCAGATCTATTCAAGCTTAGGATTAAAATAAGTCTGGTCTTTTTAATCCAAATAGGCAAATAAGGTCAAGAAAATTGCCTGTCAAACTGTGACAATTTTTTTGCCCCAACAATGTTGCAGTCAAGGCAAGTGCTTATGCAGAAACATTCAATCAGTTCCTTAATTTGTCCCTGTGTTGTCGCCGAGTATGAACTAGGCTTTAGTGTTCAAGAGGCTACTGTGAAATGGTCTTATGTCTCCAGCAAGAGTATATAATAGTGTCTCACTCCATAGAATTAGTGACCGTGCTGTGTCCGACGTTCTGTCTGCAACGCTGACAACACCTGTGGTCTATGATTGCGTTGTGTTGTTTCAGACAGTATCTGGAGGACGACATCCGAATCCCGAACGCCAAAGTGCACGAGCACGTGGACAGTCTGGTCACCCACCTCTCCGAAATCGCACACCAGCTCAGAAGACTATTTCTGGTTCAGGATGTGGCAGACAGTCTCAAGGTGATGAGTCCGCTCTCAGGCGTAGAGTCGACACATACTTACAGTCGGCTAAATTATTGAGTTATCACGCCATATGCTGATTTTATGCATTATTGCTGGCGTATTTTTTTTCCAGGCGGAACGGAGAAATTAATTTAAGTATGAATCAAGCACGTGGAATTAAAAATTAGTTTCTGGACACACGTGGAATTGAGAATATTTTGTCTTGATCATTTATTTAGGTGGCAGTATGAAATGAGTTGATATTCTTTTCAATCAATCTTAGGACAGGGCTGATGTTGAGGTGTGATGAGATTTTTGCGGGATCATACTGACTGATTATATTTTCAGTTCGGCGTGCTCCTGTGGGCTTTAACGTATGTGGGCTCTTGGTTTTCTGGGACCACCCTCCTTGCTCTTGGTGAGACTTTTTTAAGTGATATTATTGTAATTTGATGAAGCTTGGTTCCGGGTGATCCAGTATAACTATGTATTTGTCCTAAGATGCTTAGCACCCGAATATCTGAGAACGAGAAATAAAATTATTGCAGTAACTGATGCTTCGTGAAATATATATCTCGCATTTAATTAAAAATTAGTTATTTTACTAAATTATTTTGTTGAAGCTGTTGCTATATATTTTGATTATTCAAGTCATGAAGAAATTTTGCTAATTTTATCACTTGATGATCAGGGTTTTATGACTGTTTTTGAATATTTTATCATGGAAGTGTTTCAGTATGTTTTAACAACCCTGTTTCCTTTGCAGGTGTAATTGGAATCTTCACCGTTCCGAAGTTCTACGAGACGTACAAGGATCAGATTGACCATTACTACGGCATCGCAGACAGCAAGGCGAAAGAAGTCACTAACCAGTGAGTTGGGAAAGAAAATTAATGAACATGTTTAATTAATTAATAATTTATGAACATTTAAGTAGAAAACATTTTATATCATACTTGTAGGGGCCGACAGGGAGCGTCCTCAAAGTTTGGGCAAATTTTGTAAAAAGGCACTTCTGTCGAAAATTCACACACTTAGCAAACTTTAGGGTATTTTTGGTCGATCAAGGGGGTCCCCGAAATTTGGCCGGGTAGCCTCCCAAATTTTGACCCCGTTATATGTCGTTGTAGTGTTATAGTACAAAAAGTAGCACTGGAATTTGAACTTTGGATTTAATGTTACGATACCATCAAAGTGTTTGTTTTACCTGTTTCAGAGTCAAGGACAAGCTTCCTCCATTCTTGAAGCCGAAACAACAGTAACGGAGTTTGGCAGCGTCAAGCAATTTTGTATTTAAAGTAACGTAACACAACGTAATTATAATTATATCATAATTTATATTTTTGCTTTTGTTTCTTTTACATACTTGTTCATAACGAAATGTTTGTTTACTTGGTGGCTTTGCGATAAATTTTTGCTTATAGTTACTTTTTACTACAAATTCGTTGTTTCAACTTATATGTGACTTTTCTATTACAACTACAAGTTTAAAAAATTTGACAGTCTGGTAACGAATTGGTATTTTTTACTTGTCATTTCAGCGTGTACAGTTCGGAGCTTTTCAAATCCGATTACTTGTATTTTATAAACGTATTTTTGATAATTTTGAATGCAGTTCTGATTATTTGAATGTTTACCAATTACTTGCATTTATTTATGTTTTACGGGCAGTATAGAATTTTAGGAATAGTTTTCTTTCAGTGTAGAAAAATTTGGTACAAACTTTTCGCCAAATACCAGAATTTTGCACTAAATTTCCCAAAAACCAGGTAATTTTCTTACAGTAGCTGAAAAAATTAGTAAGTATATAATGGAATAATTGTTATTCATTTCGAAAGCTCAGTGAATTATTATTTCAAACTGCTTTATACGATACAAATTGTTCGATCTTATTACATTAATTACATAACGTTTTGCTCTGGCTATATTACGGTGTCATCTCGTTGTCAAAACTGTATGTATATCAAATATACAATACTTTTGTAGTAGTTTTATTTTATTGATACTGTTATATAGCATAACTAATTTGGTTAATTACTTGTATTAATATTACTGCTAATATTTATCGTAGTTTTATGAAATTTTTTTACTGTTTTGTAGTTTCTAAGGTTTACTATTTGTTTATTTTTACTAGTTTTTTAGTATTTTGGGGTCAATATTTGCAATGCTAATGAAAAACAACTACAGTATTAGACAATTAATGTTTTCAACTTTAGCAAGATAGGAGCGGGTTACGTGTCAGCTTTATGGAGTGTTTGTATTGCATTTTGGTTGTTAACTTGCTGTTTGCTAAGCTTGCATTGTAACAGATTGTGCTTTAGGAGTCATAAATGGAACCGGGTCATGATCGGCTACAAGGTTAAGCTGGCCTGGAGCTGACTTTTTTGTGCCAATTTTATTCTAGTTTTCGTTCATTTTTTAACTTTTTACTTGTGTTTGAACTTTGAAGAAATTGAAATCTGAAACTTGCTGTATCCAGGCTTTAAGCAACTCCATTCATTCATTAGTTTCAATTTTTTTCGCGGTGGATTCGCTTTCAAGAATTAGTAGGTCAGGTCCATTAAAATGAAGGTCCATTGAATTGATTGAATCGGCTCCATTTCTGACAAAATTATTACCTGCCTGCGAAAGTTTTTGGTTTTTGTTATTTTTCAATTTTTGTAAACCCTTTTGTCTCAGTCGCTGGAAATATAAGAATATAAGATACATGAATATGTTATACTGAAAAATATCTATACTATATCTAAAATTCCACTTCATGGATTTGAAATTCCACTTCATGAAAGCAATATTTGAACGTTTCAAGTTAGGGAAAGACGTATATAATTTCATGTAAAATGTCCATTTTCGCCATTAATGTGCACATTTTTGTTGTGATTTTCCTAATATTGAAACAACTTGTTTTAGCTGTACTAGTAAAAGCTTATTTGTTTTCTCTTTTCGTTGAGGGTGTTCAGTTTTTACTAGATAATAAGGGTAGACACGAGTTAGGCGCGGTTCAATATTTTCATACTCGTCTGTTCTTATCGTTGTCATTGAGCGAGTGCAAGAAAACTAACAACCAACTGTTGGCCGTTGGGCATAGATCAAGTTAGCCGAAACGCAGTTGTAAAGGCCTATTCTGTATTTACACGAGAACGCATTTTGCTCCCCGGCCTACGCCATGGCGCACTGTATAGGTATTTGCATGGCGGCATCGCGTGCGCCATCGTATCGTAGTGATGTTAAAGTTGCCTTGTGAGTTTCAGTTTCAGCTCCGGAACAAATTTAGTTTCAACTCTGCTTTAGTTTCAGCTCTGAGATTTAAGCCCGGTTCATACTCGTCCTTGTCCTTGTCCCTATCGTTTTGTCCTTAAGCGGATTCAAGAAAACTGTCTGGCCAAATAAGCCACATTTTCGCATGATTACTGCTGGGGTCTCTTGCAGATCGTATGCAAACAAGCTCTTCTGCTGAGTGAGAAGTGGTTAAATTGTGAGGTCTGAGTGTCAATATTCCTGAGGAAATATTAAACGCGAGTAGTATATGGTGAGTTTTTCATGCCCGGTTTTTTTGGGGACGGGTTAATCCGGGTTTATCCTTTATCCGGGTTTATCCTTTATCCAGGTTTATCCTTTATCTAGGTTTGTCCTTAACCAGTACTGGGGTTTCCCTTTAATCCCATCTTGTTGGGGAACAAAAATCCTTCTTATGTTGCGGACTGAAAGGCCCTAATCGTAATTTGTTGGGACCAAATACTTTCATCCCCGCTTCTTAATCTCCGTATGTTGAGGTTAGAATTTGCTTGATCCTTTTTATGTCTGGGACCGATTGCTGTCAATCCCCATATGTTGGGGACTAATCCTAGTTGTACCTTAATCCTAATCACATTATGTTGGGGACCAACTGTTTCTAAGCCCCATATGTTGGGGACTAATCCTAGTTGTACCTTAATCCTAAGCACATTATGTTGGGGACCAACTGTTCTTAAGCCCCATATGTTGGGGACAGATTGCCTTTCATTCTATTATGTTGGGGACCGATGACATTAATCCCCGTATGTTGGGGACCAACCACCTTAATCCCATTCTTGTTGGGCACATAATCTTGTTTTAATTCGCGTATGTTGGGGATGAAGTGTTCTTAATCCCTTTTATGTTGGGGACCGGTTTGTGTTAATCCCCCTGTGCTGGGACCGATTGTCACTTATCTCCAATATGTTGGAGACACTTTGCGCTACCTATGCTCACTACACGACTGAACCGTTTGTGTTTGTAAGCTGTTTATATGGGAATTGAAGGTATGAACCGGTCATAACCGATTTCAATGCTAAGTATTATTTTAAATTTTGGCGGGAAAAGTAACACTCTGGTTAAAACTGGTTGTCTTTAGCTAATTATTTTTAATTTTGGCGGAAAAAATCATGTCATTACTGGCTTAAACTGGTTTTCGTTAGCTATGTATTTTTTAAAATTTGATGTGAAACTGGTTCAAACTGGTTTACTTTAGCTAAGTATTTTGGCGGGAAAAGTTATATGATAACAGGTTAAAACTGGTTTTCTGTAGCTACGTAAGTTAGGCGGGAAACGTAATAAAACAGGTTTAAACTAGTTTTCTGTAGCTAACCCCGGATTGCACCAACAAAGAATAGCTCAAGAATAAGAATAGCTCGAGAATAGCTCAGGAATAAAATAAATTTTCATTGCACCAATATTTAAGCTCGAGAATAGTTATTCTCGAAGTTGGAGAATAGCTCAAGAGTAGTTATGGAATAGCTCAGGAATAGCTGAAGAATAACGAACATTATTGCACTAACGAAAGTTAGAGAATATCTTATTCTCCAGCTATTCTCATGTAATGTGTAAGTTATTCCTGATCTAGACCAGGAATAGCTGAAGAATAACTTAATAACTTTTAGAAAAACTTACCAATCTCCATATGTTTAACATATTCATGTTTATTTTGCTTATATATTATTTATTTAGAGTAAAAATAACAAAACAAAAAAGTTTAAAAATGCTAGCATTCGGGTTTCGTTCGCCATCAGGTTACTGACTGGGCCCAAGTCGACGCAGATTCGGTGAGCGGACGAGAAACAAATCAGCTCACACAACGAATCTGTAGGCGGGGCTTATGTTGGCTTATTCTCGAACTCAATTGGCTGTTTGCTAGGCTGTGATTGGATAACAATGATGCAGCCACATTTTTATTGGACAGCTGAAGAATAAGTTATTCTCCAGCTATTCTCGAGAATAGTTATTCTCGAGCTATTATCTAATGGTGCAGGGGAAAAGTTGGAGAATAAAACCTCGCGAATAACTATTCTGGAATAGCTCGAGAATAAGAATAGCTCGAGCTCGAGAATAAGAATAGCTAAGTATTTTTAATTTCAGTCGGAAAATTCATTCGATAACTGGTTCAAAATAGTTTTTATGGCTAGTTAAAACTGGTTTTTGTAGTAACCTAAGTAACATTCACCTGTTTTAAGCTGGAGAAGTCATGTGCTTAACTGGTTGCGTTGGCATGACAGACAATGACTCATTTCCTAACATGTGCTTATAACAAGTTAATACTAGTTATAATGGTTTTTAATGTTTTTAAGTAACTATTTTTGTAGTTTTTGGCGGGCAATGATTCTGGCGCTAATCAGATAAGGCCAGATTGGATTTTATATAAGCAAGGTGATCATTGCTTTGTTGTTATAGTTTTATTGTTTGAGATTTCGATTTACAAGTTTATTTTCAGTTTTGTCTTGGTGTTTTTCATAGTAATATCGGATAGTATTGAAATTTCTATCAGTCCTTCCAATAAATTTTATTAATAGATATATTTCAACGCCTTAATTAAACGTATATTTGTTAAGTCGATTATTGATATAATTTAATTTCTTGAATTGAATTAGTGATATGATTAAAATCTGCGAATTTCTATTAACCTGGCAGGCACTTATTGTCGTGTGACCAATTAACACCTTGTTTATGTATGTAAATTCTTAATTCTAGGTTTTTGATTTGTTTTGGCATTGGAAAAGCTATCAACCTATCTTAAAAATAAGACTGAGCACATCGAACCTACACTTGCCAATAAGTTGGTGTATCAATGTACTGCCATATTTTCCGGAAAACTAATTCCTATTTGGACTAACTCTAAGTAATTTGATAGGTTTAAAAACAGCTATGACGTTAGTCGAAAATACCACTGGCGTGTGCATCATACGGAATTTGCGTCTGCACCAGCGTCCCCTAGAGCTTACGAACAGTTGGCTCAGAACTATTTTTCTGGTATTCAAGAGAAGTATCAAGTCGATAAATTTAGCGTAAAATTAGGTTTGCGCTCTTTTGTGCGTGATCAATCGAAAGTTGTTCGTGAAAATTTTTGGTATGTAAAATTGATTCAATTGATCTTAAATACCATCAATAACATACTTAATTCAAGTTCATATTCCTCATTTAATTAACAAATATTTCAAACAATAGATTTTTTATAATCTTTCATGTGATTTCGTTATTTTTTAAATTATTAGTCCATTTTTCCTGTTGTGCCACAGCACAACAGGTCTCTAATTTTGATTTCTGGCGGAATACACTGGGCTTGTAGTGCAATGTACGTCTGTGCGTTAGTTTGCTTTGCATATTAGAGCTACTGCGCGAGCGTCACATCATTGTCTAGTGCAAAAGTTACACTGGAAAAATGTCAATGTGCGTTTGTTTAGTTCATGTGTGTCACATAGTGCGCGTGTGTCACATTGCTGATAGTACCAACATTTGACCAGATAATTTTGTTGGCAGCATCTTACATATGTTTCCTGCGAACTGTAGTCATTTTTGTTCATGAAAGAATGAATACACTTCTCACTCATCAAAACAACCCATTCCTACATAATTTGTTGTAAGATAATTAAAACTACTTCCAGTTTTTGCATAAACAACTTATTGTAAGATTGCATAAAAACGCATTGAACTTTTGCATACACATTTTACAATAAGATAATTATCTGCTGCACAACAGGTTTTAGCTGACCTGCTGGTCAGCTTACTTGAACATAATTCTTAATACTTACTGAAGGTTTTGCCGCAGGTTGGGCTTGTTTCTTCAATGTTAAACCATTAATTGGAACCTTGATAGAATTATTTCTGATTATCAGTTTCATTAACCGCATGTTCAAGAATTTGCAGCGATGGCATTATACAGCTATCTTCTAAAATACTAACAGCAGAAGCTATGCATAATAATGTTTGGAGAAAATGTAATTCTCTATTTGATATATATAATAACTAATGCCTATTTTATTTTGTTTAAAAAAACAAATAAAAAAAACTCTGTAACAAGGTGTGTCTAATTTGTTGACAGTTTGTTTCTGTTAAGCAATCCATACCCTTACCTCGGACGCTATCCAATTTTTTTATCAATCCATTTGCAACAACCATGGCCCAAAACTTAACGTGATCGCGTAGGGATAAGTACTTTATTCCATGATCCGTAGCTTCATTTAGCACTAGCATAACACTATCAAACAATGATTCCGTTGCATGATACAAACCTTCAATTGCAGCATCTGACAGAATAACCTAAAAGAGTACTGTAAGCAATTATTACCTTAATGATGTTAAATTTTTTTATATTACAATATTAATTACAGTAATTTATCTTAGAACAATATACATTGAAATTAATAAAATTGTTTTTCTGACAAAAAACTTATGCATATTTTAGTAATTATATCCCGTATCCATCCACTGCGTATTAGCTTATTTATTGATGCGTACAGACACGTAAACGGGTCAAACATTTGTATAGCTGCAAACAGTTGTAATTTCCCAATTTGAATAATGCATATTCAGTTCAGAATGAACAAATGTTGTTCAGATGCAAAGAATCGCATGAATACCTAAAGTGCATACACACGCACACTGCACACACATACACACACACCTACCTGTACATTACTTTATCACAGAAAGCACTGTAATTTGTCAGTACTACCATTTAGTCCTGTTGCGGTAACCCACAACTGAAAAAACAAGGAAATTTTCATATAAATCAAAAACTTTTGAATATACTAAAAATGATTTGAAAATATATAAATTACCTGTCCTGGTAGTCCAGATGTGCCTGCTCCATGAATCGTCGCAGGTGTGCGTAGTAGCTGATACGTGTTTCCACCACATTTACCTGTGTTAATTTTCTAAAAATAAAAATAAAAACATTATGAATTAACAAATTTTTACGGAACGTAATTCTTTTCAGACTTATTATGTTGGGTTAACACGCGTTTTGAAATTGACTTGTGAAAAAAACAAGTAGGTGAATTGCGTTCGCTATGATAGAGTCTGCACAAGCTATGAAGTCTATACTATAGGTGGTCTATATCCAAGACACATCAGTATATATATATATATATATATATATATATATATATATATATATATATATATATATATATATATATATATATATATATATATATATATATATATATATATATATATATATATATATATATATATATATATATATATACAACGGAATATACATAACTATAACTATAAAACTGAACGTTTATTACTTTTTTTCGGTCATCACAATATACTGGGCTGTACTGGGCTTCCTCGTAGTGCCCGCGCTTCAGTTTCGGTGCCATGATGGTCTAAATATTTTCACCGATTATACTTTAATAAGTTGAGTTTTGCGTCCTACAAGGAGGTTGTATAAACAAAAAAAAGACTAGTCAAAAAAAATTACGGTAGAAAATTATAAATTAAAGACTATGAAATAAAAATTTAAGAAACTTAGTTACTTCTGAACAATTAGTAAGTTCCAAATCAGGTGTACTCATCCGAAAATGTGGTTTACAATCATAGCAGCTACATTTGCAATTAGGGCTTTTAATTTTTGACAAACTCATATTGACGCTAAAATATTTCACTTGTACATTTTGTATATAATTACAATATATTTACAATATATTTACAATATATATTAACCTAATAATAATAATTACAATATATTTACAATAATAAGCAGGTTTCGTCTTTGCAGTGATCTCAGAAACCCCTGGCGTATGATATTTTCACCATTCATATGGCTGATAAAACAGCATAAACCAAGTCACAACGGTTTTTGTCCGGGAACCAAGGTCTGTACTACGTCAACTTGCCGTAAGCAGATCATGTGACATCTCATTTTGAAGCGCATTGTTTCACCGATCGAATGGTGAAATTCCCAAGTGGCTGCAACCCCCATAACAAAAGTTATGAGGATTTTAAGGTTTTCGCACCATAGAACGCTTTTGTCATAATTAAATCGTAATTACTAAATTACGAAATGTGTTCTTTTTCCTCGTGTCCTTTAAGGCGCCATAACTGGCCTTTAAAAACTCGGACAGACTAACGAACAGCATCATTGGATTGCTGGCGAGCAGGGCTTTCAAAAGAGGGGTCACATGACTACATAGCGCTTCAGGTTACCCCGAAATATAAATCTCGGTGTATGCTCACGTGACAAGGTCATGTGACCCCTCATTTGAAAGCGCTCCTTAAATCAAGACGATTGATATAAGTGTCATGTTTGTACGTCATTCCTATCGTCCGCTAGACGTCTTTTAAACTTGACCCTTCGTCACTACACTAACTATAATCAGCCCATGTTAGATGAAATCTCTTTACATGTAAATTTTAACTGAATTTTTTTAAAAATCAGTAAGATTAACATTCAAATGCCATAAAATTTATGTATGTTGTCGAACTAGTCTAAACTAGACGCACTAATCTTGTAATAATTAATATATATATATATATATATATATATATATACTATCCTAACAATAATGATAATGGAAAGCTAAGCTATTATTCCTAATAACTCGTAGGCAAAAGGGTCACTACCGAAGCGTTCGACTTCAGTTAACTAGTTTTTCTCATAGTTAAATAGATAACACTTACGCAATCCGGAGTTATTTGATCTCCACTAAATCCTCCGCGAATGTATACAAAAGAATTCTTCCGCGGCAGCATTAGATAGATCGTACGATTGTAACGACAGGGACGATCACATAAGTTTTGTACAACTGAGTATATCAAGTGTTTTCGAGTGATAAAACTTTTGCACTGCTGTAGTGCACAAAAAAGTAAGTTGATTACAATTATTGTTACTTGTTAGTAGACAATTTTGTCGATTTTTCGTTGACGGCCCATTGACCAAGTATTTTGTGATCGATTATTGAGGACTATGATACCAATAGTATCAAGAGTACATAATGGGAGGAGTATGACACTCTTGCTGTTATGCCTGGCAGCGCGCGTCCAATGCGGAGCGCAAAATAGGCGTTTTGTGTACGGTTTTAAGGGGGGGGGGTACCCCACCCTCCCTCAACTGAAGACCCCGTACTCAACTGAGGAGGGTTACCCCCCCCCCTCAGTTCGATACCCCGTACAAGACACGACACTGACAAGGACTTTAGTTGATGTGCTGAACTGAGGGGGGTACCCCCGGCCCCCCCTCAACTGAAGACGGGTTACTGAACTGAGGGGGGTGTACCCCCCTCAATTGAGTACGGGGTATCGAACCCTCAAAATGTACATAAAACGCCTATTTTGCGTTCCGCATTGGACACGCGCTGCAAGGCATAATAGGGAGAGTGTCATACTCTTCCTATTATGTACTCTTGATAATATAAATAGTCAATATGGTACCAATTTACTTTAGCAACCGTAGCGCACAACAGGCTGTCAACTGAATGTTAAATAAATAATGTAATTTGATCACAATGTAACGTATATATTATCAGAAAAAAGTCATAACCACTCCCAAGTTTAAAACAATTCCGGTAAAGAATTCGTTAAAAATTAACATTTTTCTGGATAAATGCATTTTAATGAGTCAAAGTGCAAGAATTTAGCAATTAATATTTTTGCGTCTTTCACAGCAAAAATGTAAATCATGTGCATCATCAGTGATGAACGGCAAGTGTCCATGCTGCTTTTCCAAAGACAGCCATAGCAGATAGCTGAATTCTGTATGGAGCTTGCTCGTGGTGTACTTGAAGTGCACAGTTTTACAATAATGAAGATGTTTGTTTCCACGGAAACTCCACCAAAAAGACAACGCTCGAATTAAATCTTAACGTGATAACGGTCAACTGTTGGTAATTTAGAACTGTATTGTCGTAATTTAATGTTAGTTTATTTTGTGGAACTGACATAAATATCGCAAATAAAAAAAACTTTTAATAAGAGATGCTTTAAAGAATCAGGTGTTAACTGTTAAGAGTGAAATTCTAAAAAAGTGCTGCTGTGGTGAAGCGGTTTAATTGCTGTCTTAGTCAAAGCTAAACAAACTAGACAATACTTTATTAATGTAAAGTTAATGCTTATTATCGGCTCCATCCACCAGTCTAAAAATAGCGTCATTACTATTTAATCTACTTTGCAGTCTGCGTGATTTTTGAGGTACGTAAATTTTAGTTATTTTCACTTCGCAAATTCTCCGCGACAGGCAACCTCGTAGTTAGCCGTTTATGAAAATTAACTAAAAAACAAATAACTTTTGCCATAATATCGCAAGAAACAGAAAAATAATGTTAATTATTGCAAGACAAGACAATTTCTCCCGCTTTCAGATGACATGTGCAAAAGCGCTATACCCCAAAATGAGTCGAACTCGAAAAATTGACGCTTAACGTCAAGTCACCGGGTCATGTGACCCATCATTAATTTGAAAGTTCTTACAATTTGCTAACAATTGATGCTAAACTTGTCTTTGTACCACTACGGTATCAACAGTTATGCATCCTTTAAAACCTATGCGAAAAGGAACCCACTAAACAGATGAATGACAACTTGTGAGATCAAATCTTACTCTGATTGCATTTATACCAAACTTTCACAACTCAGTGCTAAACAAACAGCATAAGTTGCTTTAAGGATACGGACAAACTAGTCTAAACTAGACTCACTAGACTTGTTAATATATATACACTATCCTAATCATAATGATAATGGAAGTCTCGACAAACGATACCCAGAATTTGAAATTACTATACTTGTTATCCAGACGTTTACCTTTCAATTCGCATCTACTCGTCTGGTTCCCAAGTTATAAGCCACGTAAAGCAGAGTTATTTTTTTGTCGCAGCCAGCAACGTCTAATACGATGCTACTGAAAACACAGTGCTTAGTATCGGCTCCATCCAAAGGTCTAAAAGAAACGCCAACGCTTTGTATTACTGTACTATGCAGTAATTTTTACTTAAGCAGGGCGTAAAATGGAGTTATTTTTACTCTGCGAATCCTCCGCTACAGACCACTTTTCGTAGTTAGTTATTTTTATGTTAATCAGAAAAAGGGTCGTAACTTTCGCTATGAGTGTCGTAGGATCATAAAAATAGGGTCACGTGAAAAACAAATTCTGGCACTTTCAAATGATATGTTACATGAAGGCGTAATTCCCAAAAACACGTAAAAATTTTGAATAATAATTTTTGACGCACGTTTAACGTTATGTCAAGAGGTCATGTCATTCATCACTTTAAAGCTCAGACAATTTGCTAAAAAATGATGCTAAAATTATCGCCGTACCACTACGGTGTCAAGCGTTATACCCCCTTAAACCCCTTGCTAAAAGGGACTGACTACGTAGATCACACCATGTGTGATCAAATCTCACTGTCGGTGCCCTAATGCTCAAAATTGAAAAAAAGTGAAATTTTCAAATGTTATTAAAAACATGATGGCATTTACTGATTTTGTCTAACTAGTCTAAACTAGACCCACTAGACTTGTAATAATTAATAGGATATAAACTATCCTAAGCATAATGATAAATATAATAATCCAGTTTTTAATGTACCAAACCCAGTTTCGAATATACCAAACGATAGCTCATAACCCGCTCATTATTTTTCGGTTAACTCCTAAGCTTATTTCTTTTTATGGAAATAAAATTAATTTTTGGAACCAGTCCATAGTGTTAAATAATACAAACAAAATATTTTAAACCGATTTTAACTTACCATTGCTGTAACCCCCGTGGTGTAGTGGTTAGCATTGAGGCGTTTCACCCCTCTGGTCGCTCGTTCGAGTCCAGCCGGGGGTCGTTTTTTTCAAATTTCAACTTAGGATTTTTTGAGCAAAATGTATTCTACGAAAGTGTTCTCATTTCATTAGTAAACATTGAGATGCAATAAGTATATACCGCTTACCGTTTGTCTGGCAAAAAAGTACCAATTTCGAAAATTTTGGGCCAGGATTTAAGAAAAATTCTTTACTTTAATTGCAGGGAATTCCCTTTTCTCCCTGGTGACCCAATTTTGGGGGAAGTCTTCCCCGCATCTCCGCCAAATACTACTTAATCAGATACTTTTTCCATTTTTTTATACATTTGGTTATCAGTCTATTTGCTTTACGTAGTACATTCCTAAGATACCCGACGCACTAAACTTGTAATAATTAATAGGATATAAACTATCCTAAGCATAATAATAAATATAATAATCCAGTTTTTAATGTACCAAACCCAGTTTCTAATATACCAAACGAAAGCTCATAACCCGCTTATCATTTTTTGGTTAACTCCTAAGCTTAATTGTATTTATGGAAATAAAATTAATTTTTGGAACCAGTCCATAGTGTTAAATAAAACACACAAAATAACTTAAACTGATTTTAACGTACCATTGTCGTAATCCCCGTGGTGTATTGGTTAGCATCGAGGAGCCTCACCCCTCTGGTCGCTGGTTCGAGTCCAGCCGGGGGTCGTTTTTTCAAATTTTTATCTTGGGTTTAGAATAACGAAAGTATTGCATTTCGATCACATACTTGCGTATAGATCTAAGGCATTTCTTCATCAGAAATTTTCTCAATTTTTTTGTCCTTTTTGTGATCCGCGTGTTTGCTTCACGTACATAGATTCCTAACATCGACGCACTAGACTTGTAATAATTAATATACTTATACTATCCTATTCATAATGATAATGAAAATATCTACTCCACATTAAAATATCAGTTAGAACCATGTGTGGTATTAATACGTTTAACTTTCGAATCTTGTGCAGCCGCTTGGTTCCAAAGTTATACGCAACGTAAAACGGAGTTATTTGTCTGTTGCTATGAGCAACGTCTAAACGTTGTTACTAAAACCACGGTACTTAGCATCTGTTTCATCAAAATCTCTAAAAGAAGCGTTAATGCTTCATACTACACTGCTAAACTGTGACTTTGCGTTTAAAAGGGCGTAAAATGGAGTTATTTTTCCTCCGCAGAATCCTCCGCGACAGGCCATTTTTGTAGTTAGTTATTTCTGGAGGTTAACCACAAAAATGGCCACAGCTTAGGCTAGGATCATCGTAGAAAGATAAATATTACGTCATTGGAAAGACAATTTCTAGCGCTTTCAAATGACATATCACATGATGGCGCAACTTCCTGAAAATAAGTCTAAATTTCACTTTCTAAATTTTGACGGACGCTAAACGTCACGTCACAGGGTCATGTGACCCATCATTTGAAAGCTCTAACAATTTCCTCTTAAATGACGTTAAAATTATAATTGTACCACTACCGTATCAAAAGCTATGGCCCCTGAAAACTTTTCCTAAAACGGGCTAATTGTACAGATCACACCATGAGTGATCAAATCTCTGAGCAATTGAATTTAGGCAAAAATTTAAAATTTTTTGCTCATTTTTTAAAAAATGAAAAATAAAATAGACTTCACTAAGATAAATACGACATGGTCTAACTAGTCTAGACTAGACGCACTAGACTTGTAATAATTAATAGGATATAAACTATCCTAAGCAAAATGATAAATATAATAATCCAGATTTGAGTATACCAAACGAAAGCTTATGTTACCCTCATCATTACTATTATAGTACCTAAGCTAAACTCTTTTTATGGAAATAAATTTATTTTTTGGAAACAGTCCATAGTGTTGAATAATAAAAACAAAACATCTTAAACCAGTTTTAACTTTCCATTGTCGTAACCCCGGTGGTGTAGTGGTTAGCATTGAGGCGTTTCACCCCTCTGGTCGCTGGTTCGAGCCCAGCCCGGGGTCGGTTTTTTCTAATTTTAAACTTAGGAATTTTTGAGCGAAATGTATTCTACGAAAGTAGTTTCATTTCATTTAGTAAACATTTAGATACAATCATACACTTACGTACATACCGTATAGTTTACGTAACATTTGTATAGCCAAAAAGCACTAACTTTGAAAATTTTTGCCCAAGATTTAAGCAAAAACCTTTAATTCAATTGAAGGAATTCCCTTTTCTTCCACATGACTGATTTGGGGGGAAGTCTCCCCCATCTCTGCTAAATATTATATACTTAATCAGAAACTTTCTATTATATCTTTTTAGTGATCCCTTGCATGATCTGTTGCTTCAAGTACATGTAGATCCTTAAGATACTTGACGCACTAAACTTGTTACAATATGAACTATCCTAATAATTATGATAATGAGAATAATTCAACTTCTACAAGTCATGTAAACATACTGAAAACGCCAAATTGTAGAGAATTCAATTCTGGAGTGGATCTGTAACTTTCAAGGTTGTAACACCTACTATCCTTAAGTTATGACGCCAAAACGCCAAACATTTGACGTTTGGACAACAAAACATGAAGGCGATCTATTTTGACGTTTTTCGGCAAGTAAGACAAATATAACCCTAATGTTTTTGGTATCATTTGAAAGCTCTTTTTCTGCCCTAACTAACAATGTAAACTAGAACGTTTTACGCGGTACCAGAAAATAGTTATAGCCTAAAGTACGTCAAAATGACGCAATATTTAGTCAAAATATTTTGACATTTTTCGGCATATAAGTCAGCGGTGACCTATAGCTTTTTTGGTATCAAATGAAAGCTCTAGCTCTAAGGTATCCAACAGCGAAAACTAAATCTTTTTACGCTGTACTTGAAAAAAATTATGGGCAAAACCATGGCGGTGGTCCAGTATTATTAATATTTCAAATTTATTTTGACGCTATTGGGAACCTGTCAGCCAGAATCTATAGTTCGGTTAGTGTCAATTGAAAGCGCCTTTTCTAAGCTATCGAACTGCGGAAACTAGAAAAGTTTTGGTGGAGCCTAAAAAAAGTTATTAGAAAAACCGTGGTGGCTGAAAAACATCATTATGTGGTCAAAGACGTTTTTCGGTATATAAGTCAGCGTTAACGTATAGCTTTTTTGGTATCAAATGAAAGCCCGTCTTCTGCCCTGTCTAGCTTTGAAAACTAGAACCTTTTACGTGGTACCGGAAATAAGTTATGTTCAAAAGTTCTTTTTAGAAACCAATTTTGTTCGAAAAAATTCCTCCGCGACTACTCACACCATAAACGT
Source organism: Trissonchulus sp. WLG1_4 (assembly GCA_030248245.1). Taxonomy (NCBI): domain Eukaryota; kingdom Metazoa; phylum Nematoda; class Enoplea; order Enoplida; family Ironidae; genus Trissonchulus; species Trissonchulus sp. WLG1_4. The sequence continues at coordinate 17,319 of JASANF010018247.1, forward strand.
ATTGAACAAAAGTTCGAAAAATTGAAATCGTTATAACTCGCTTCAACGTTGACGTAGAAACACAAAATTGACATCATTCAACTCAAAATTGCAGGGGCTTTCGAATGATACCTCACATGACGTTTACGGACGTAACGCCCAGTCACGTATGACTATTATTTTATACTGACCCTTGGTCGCCGTTTACGTTATCATGCCACCTATCAATCGATAGCACTTGATGAACGCAAGCATATAAAACAAGTTTCACGTCGATACCATAACCCTGAAAAAAGTTATGGCTCCTGGAATTTTACCCTTTGGTGACTACCTATAATCACCTCATATGCGATCATATCGCATTGTAATTCAAATTTGATAAAAATTTGAAAAATTTTTCAAAAAATTTTCGTTATCACACAATAACGTACGTCAGGTTCTAGATTTGGTCGAACTAGTCTAAACTAGACCCACTAGTCTTGTTACAATATATATTAACCTAATAATAATGATAATGATAATAAGCAGGTTTCGTCTTCGCAGTGATCTCAGAAACCCCTGGCGTATGACATTTTAACCATTGATATGGCTGATAAAACAGCATATACCAAATTATAGAGGTTTTTGTCCGGGCGCCAAGGTCATTACTACGTCAACTTGCAGTAAAGGGGTCATGTGACCCATCAATCGAAAGCGCTTTGTCTCCCCATTCCAATGGTGAAATTCCCAAGTGGCTGCGACCCCCATAACAAAAGTTATGGGGTTATAAGGTTTTCACACCATAGAACACTTTTATCATAATTAAATCGTAATTACTAAATTACGATATGTGTTCTTTTTCCTCATGTCTTTAAAGGCGCCATAACTGGCCTTTAAAACGCCGGACAGTTAAACGAACAGCATCATTGGATTGCTGGCAAGCAGGGCTTTCAAATGAGGGGTCACATGACTACATAGCGCTTCAGGTTACCCCGAAATATAAATCTCAGGGTATGCTCACGTGACAAGGTCATGTGACCCCTCATTTGAAAGCGCTCCTTAAATCAAGACGATTGATGTAAGTGTCATGTTTGTAGGTCATTCCTATCGTCCGCTAGACGTCTTTTAAAATTGACCCTTCTTGACTAACTATAATCAGCCCATGTTAGATCAAATCTCTTTACATGTAAATTTTAACTGATTTTTTTTAAAAATCAGTAATATTAACACCCAAGTGTCCTGAAACTTAAGTATGTTGTCAAACTAGTCTAAACTAGACGCACTAGTCTTGTAATAATAATAATTACAATATATATTATTACCTTACTATACTATATAAATTTTTCGGCAAAAAAGTGAAATGATAATAACTCAGTAACCGCTCAAAGCACCGAGTCCATTTATATTTTGTCAGATAGCTGAACACATCGCCAAAAATTTTTCTCTTCGAAGCGAGTGGGTGTAAGTAACCGTTTAACCGGTAAACCGGTTTGAAAAAATGAAAAAATCCTAGACTGAAAAATTTGAACTAGAACTGCAACTTGGATGAACGGACAGAATCATGTGTTACAGAATATTCTATTTCGCACAATAGGCTATTTCTGCTCAGTTAGTATGCTGCAGAATATTCTCATGGCGTTTCTCACACTGTTATTATCTTCTTTTGTACTATTCGAATACTGTGGCAACTCTCTTTATTGAAGCTGGCGCTTGGAAATTTCCGACGTACCGAACCGAACCACGGTTATCTACGAGCAGCGTGGGCCACCTGTATCCCAGCCTTAAACTATTGAACGGTCAAATATGACTGACAGAACAAAAAAATTTTGTCAAAAGCGGAGAAAGTAATCAATTGAATTGCCAATAAAAACCGTCAATGTTTTTCATACTCTGAATGAAACCCATATGATACTGTAATACAAGACAGCATTGAAAAACAATAAAAGAATGTAAATGGTATTTAATATATGTATATGCACCGTTAGTCTTACAAACTAGTCAACTAGGTTGTTCCTTCACCTAAAACCCGGTTCCTACTTGTCCTTACCAGCATACAGACAAGGCAGGCCAAGGGCATTTTTTGATCAGCATTTGTCAAGAAGCAATGACAAATCGTTTTATAGTTTAAACTTTTCGTAGCGCAAACTAGACTTGAAACCGAACTTTCTTAATGCATCGTTAACAAAACGATAAGGACAAGTATAAACCGGGATTAATTAAAAGGGTTTGTCGTGGACCAAAAAGGTTCAAAACAATTTCCATGTCCATCTCAATTTTTTCCTGAACCTCCTAACGATGGAATGCCTATTTCTTGTGAAATATTTGGTGTTGAAAATAGGCTTTCAGGACTGCATTTAATACGAATAAAGACTGATAAAGACAAACTTCTATTAGTTTTTAGTCAGACTGAACAAACATTGACCTGTAACGTGTATGGTGATTCTTATTAGTCTGAAAAGATATCGACTTTGATTTGACTAACTTGGTTTGCCTCACTTAGTCCGATATTTTTTCCGAAACTTTGGACTAAAGTCAGTCTAGCCAGGTAGACAAATGGGTCACACTTCGACTAACAGTTGCTTATGAGCCAGACATTGATAAAATTTGATAACGTTAGCGTTTTGTTGTTAGCATCCGGCTGCCTTATGTTTGTCGCGCCTTAGTCTAATATGGGAAGCGACAAATGTTCTTTACCGGATCGAAATGGATGAACAAATTTCAGCCTCGAATATATGACTCAATATCGGACATAATTTTTAGACACCAGCCACTTCGACCCTGCTCCAGCCAGCAAAAGTTCTCCCTCTAATAGTTTTTGATAATCAATATTTTTTCAAAACATGAACTTCTACATTTATATTTACAAAATTAGTATATGTTACTACAAAACACCGCAGCACAAAACCTTAACGTACTTGTGCGAAGGCACAAAACCTTAACGTACTTATGTGCCAAACTACATATTACATACCTTAACGTTTAGGGCAAAGTTACGTGCTAATACTTAAAAATTAAAATTCTCCAGAATGATGTCAAAAAATTAGAATTAGCTATCGTTTTATTATGCATTTTTAAAACATCAGCATAAGTGTTAGCATGCAAATATGGGCCCCTGTACATCAGATTCACTGCAGGCCCAAGACGCACCTGACGCACTAGACTTGTTACAATATATATTAACCTAATAATAATGATAATGATAATAAGCGGGTTTCGCCTTCGCAGTCATCTCAGAAATCCCTGGCGTATAATATTTTCACTATTCATATGGCTGCTCAAACTGTATAAACCAAGTTATAGTGGTTTTAGTCCGGGCGCCAAGGTCAGTACTACGTCAACATGCCGTAAGCGGATCATGTGACCCCTCATTTTGAAGCGCTTCGTCTCACCAATCGAGTGGTGAAATTCTCAAGTGGCTGCGATCCCCATAACGAAAGTTATGGGGATTTTAAGGTTTTCACACCATAGAACCCCTTTAGCATAATTAAATCGTAATTACTAAATTACGATATGTGTTCTTTTTCCTCATGTCTTTAAAGGCGCCATAACTGGCCTTTAAAACGTCGGACAGACAAACGAACAGCATCATTGGACTGCTGGCAAGCAGGGCTTTCAAATGAGGGGTCACATGACTACATAGCGCTTCAGATTACCCCGAAATAAATATTTCAGGGTACGCTCACGTGACAAGGTCATGTGGCCCCTCATTTGAAAGCGCTCCTTAAATCAAGACGATTGATGTCAGTGTCATGTTTGTACGTCATTCCTATCGTCCGCTAGGGCTCTTTTAAACTTGACGCTTCGTAACTAACTATAATCAGCCCATGTTAGATCAAATCTCTTAAGATGTAAATGTTAACTAATTTTTTTTTGAAAATCAAAAACATTAACGTTCAAATGCCATGAAATTTATGTATGTTATCGCACTGGTCTAAACTAGACGCACTAGTCTTGTAATAATAATAATAATAATAATAATAATAATAATAATAACAAGTAGGCCCTAAAATTCTAATGGATTCTTTTACGATGATTTCAAAACGGATAATTTAAAGTCGTGTCTTCGTAACACTCAAAAAAAATTAAACACTATCAAAAAATGTAATGTGCATTTTGCAATGAATGAATGAAATGTGACATCTTAAAAATAAAAGATGAGAAGATACTTCAAAAATTAGAAAAATTTGTTTATCTGGCTTTTTAACAAAGACCATCATTTTAAATAGATATCCAGAAAAATAGATAATTTTAACAAACTGGAAAAAATTATAATTTTAACAAACTGGAAAAACTATCGTCTTTCGTAGTAGGTCAATTAAATGTAATTACTTTTATTTTATCTAACTCTCTACATTTTCAACTTTTGAAAAGTTTAATATAAAAATTTATGTACTATGATGCTATCGTAATATGTAATTTGGTTTTAAAAAGTCTTAAAAAGATTTTGTACAACTTAACTGGATCATTAAATATGCATAAATTCTTAAAATGTAGCTCATATACCATGTAGAGTTGGGAAATTAAAGACCTAATTTAACCAAAAAATGCATGTGAAATGGAATGGAAGTCAACAAGAAAACCTAGGTATATGATAACAAGTGGATAATGTCACCACCCAATATTTACACAGCAGGTTAGATTTGGGGAGGATAAGTTGATAAAAATTAAAAGCAATCAAAGCCACGCCTAAACTAAAATACATAGTCCAAATTATTTAAATTGAGTCCAGCACACATTCACATTCAAATACAAATAAACTAAAAACACTAAACATTTACACAAATAAATGATTGTACATATCTCAAAATAGAATGATTATTTAGTGACAACCTGTTAAATAACTGCTTAATATGATTATAAGATTATATATGTAATTGCAAACAGCCCTCTGCTTTCTTCCTCCGCGACTTGGGACGCGGCATTGGCGCATTACTGTTTTTTTTAATTTTTTTTTGGTAATTTTTTGAATTTTTTATTTTTATCAAAACTACAAAAAGAAAATGTTATGAACATTCACTTAACTCTGAGCGAATTTGCATTAAACTTTGCCCTAGCACGTTTTTACCTATCCAGTTTTTAGTTTCTTCAACACCGGTATCATCAATTGCCATTCCTATTCCAAAAAAGGAATCAAATTTTGAAGCCTGCGCAATTATCGCTATTCCGTTATCGAGTAACGCTTGTCGAGCTGCACTATTTTGCTGAAACTTTTGGTGTAGAGCAGTCATCATCACTTCAGGTGCGACTTTACGCCAGACAGATACATCGAAGCTGGGTATTTGTTTCGCCAGCTGCTTACACTGTCTGGGAGACCAACACCGAAGGATTTGATGATATAGGTCAACTGCTCCAAAGAACAACGCCTTTTCAGCCTGATAGTACTGCTCCACAGTTTGGAACAAAATACCGTTTAGCGTAAAAAAGGTGCGGTGAAAATTTGAAAATACCGAGTACCCAGACTAAAACAAAAACACTGGTACGCCAGAGTTAGTCTGAAGAACCAACCGCTCGTGAGTAGCCATGATGATAGTGATTAAAAATATAGTTTAGTCTTTGTATTGGTTTAGGTCATGTAACTTCCAGGTAGTTTATATGTATTTCAACGTATCTATGGGCAAAAACATTCAACAGGTCAAATTCACTCAATTTTCTGACAATTAGAGGTCCAGTTACGCAATCTTCTACAAAATATAAGTTGTTTTCTTCATTTACTATAATGAGTAATTGAACAGGTCCCTTTTTATTGACTGTCTGCATGATGTCGTCAAAGACGTCAAATAAGTACAAAATTTTTACGTTCCATGTGCGTACAGTTTTCGGAGGAAAGAGACCGATCATCTTACCGCATCTAAATTTTCCCAAAGTATTCTATACCCCGTACTTGGTACCCACCTTTCAGGGTGAACTCCTGTATAATTATCAAAACATAGTAAACTTTGAGTTTTATTGTGATTTGGTAATTTGACACAAATCAAGACTGTCAATGACAACATAGTTAACGCTATCATGGAACAAACAAGTTTCTCCATTCTAATATCTTTTGCAATGTATGCAAATTATACGAAAAGATCTACCTCCAACAAGCATATTAGCCCAACCGTCTGCGTTGAAAGTGGATGCTTGAGACAAGTCCGTTTGTATAGAATGAAACTCCTCGTCTTCAAAAACAAAACTAACAAAGTCGACTCCTTGAGTATGTGACAATAGTGTATTTAAAAAGTTTGTCAATTCTTGTTGTGTAATATTACCGTTGTTTTTTCTTAAATTGTAAACTTTTACAGTAGTCTCGGTGCACTTGACTCGTGCCTTATATCCTTTTGTTATGACCAAGTTAGCCATTCTGACTGTTTTGGTCGTGTGGTCTTTTTATTAATATTGGTTCGACCAATTGCAGATTTAGGAACTCCTACCTCATTTAGTATTTTCGCAAATTTTGGTTCATCTAAGGGTCGTGGAATGTTAACGTGAATGGGTGAAACGAAATACTTTATCAAATCTAAAATGTGTGATCCACGCTCACCATTTGGTTGATATAAAATACGTTGCTGAGGGTCGAGGTTTATATGTCCTTCCAAGTAATGCGAAATAACCCTAGCTTTGTTTCTGTAACTTTCTGTAAA
>JASANF010018250.1:0-15911 GCA_030248245.1 Trissonchulus sp. WLG1_4
TCATAGTTGTCTGCTATAAATAAACTACAGTATCCGCTGTATCTGATGCACAAAAGGTTGACTGCCAGAGTTGCGATTACATATCATAATGAGGCTATAAAGAAAATACTACTTTTGCGATGAAAAAGTCAAATTTTACACTGCTTAACCAAGCATAGGTTTTGTTGTGTGGCAGCCGGACTGAAATTGAGCCACTAAATGCAAAGATCTGCTATTTCTGAAAAAACAGTTCGAAGATCAGTTGACTAGAATAAGCTAGCCAAGCTTTATAGCCCCAAATTGGGCATCCACCACGTGAGGTACCTGAGGTTCACAGTGCGCATCAAAGGATTAAACATACAACATACAGGAGTGACTTTAAAACTATGCAGTTGCAGTTGGTTTCAATCGTTCCTTCTGTAGAAGGAACTAAAAATAATTTTGTTTAGTCGCACTCAGGAACCCACCTCCCCTGAGGGGGGTCGGCACCCCCCCTTGACCCCTACCCCCCCGCCGCCCCCCGCCAAAAAAGTACCCCAAAAATGAGTTGAAAATTGAAAAATTGTGAAAAATTTTCGGCTATCGCTGAAAAATGGCCGAAACTAGGGACCACCCCCCCCCTTCCGCCAGAGGTCGGGCACCCCCCTCGCCGATTCCCCCCGTGCATCTCTGCTCAGGACGTATCACGACTGAAACACAAAGATAACAGTTTCAGGCTAGCTACAAAACGTGTACGTATATGTAGTTGGCCGTTTGTGACACACTTTGTGCAACAACCGGCCAACAGTAATTTGACCATAACTTGACTCAGGATTGGCCAATCCGGAAAATTTTTTTCACAGTTTTTATAGCTTTCAGCCATCTATTAAGCTAGCTAAGTGTTTACTAAATTTTTGATTGAGTGAGAGCAACAACCAGCCAACTCGCATCATATCACTTTTTGGCCGGTTGTTGCATTAATCGCCTTCAGAGTGCAACAACCGGCCAACGGAAAAGCTGCTCTATCTTCGCACAAAATGCAAGTTGGCTCACAAAATTACCACCACTGGATAGAGCATCATCGATTGTACAAAAATAGCCACCTTACCTCCTTTTTTTCAAAAAGGAAGTTTGGCGGTTTGTTGCCCGGGGGCCCCAATTGTAGATTGTGCGTCCAAAAGCTTAATTTTCATTTGCGAACTTCTGTGTTGCTTTTATTCCCTTTTATATGAATTTATGTATCAAAAATGTGAGAAACGATAACCGACCACAAAGACATGTATCAATTACCTTGTAGTTAAACATATAATTCTTCACAGTGTGTGCCTAAGTACATTTCCGTACACTTTAAGGTGGCGCTCCTGAAATGTGACTTTTCTAAAAACGGCAGTTTGGGGCCAATTTTAGATACACAATGGCAAGCTGGTGTAAAAGTATGTCTGAATACAAAAAATGAAGTTACATACAAATACAATACAAATTAGCATTCACTGTAGACCAAACGTGAGTGGAATTTCGGCTTGCGATTTCTCTTCGCAAATAAGTAGCTGTTGCACAATCAATAGCTCATTTTGCTCGCCTCAACGTGATCGAGCGGTCGCAAAAAGTCATTTTTGATGAATATGATTGATATATTGAAAAACACAAATCGCGATTTTGAAAAACATAAATTTGGCTAAATTTTTTAGATACTATCGATTTGCCAAAAATCAAATTTTGCGACCGCTCGAAGATGACAAGGTGCATTTATGTGCCAAATTTTAACTTTTTTCGTAGAGCCAATTTTGTAAAATCACAAGCCGAAAATTTGCGTTTGTATTCAAACGCACAAATTTCTATCTCGTGCAGAAAGTATTGCGTTAGTTCACAAAAAAATTATACCACACTCAATAAAACACCAAAAATTTTTAATTACGTTTCAGTAAAACACAACTGCTAGTGTTTTTCAGCCTTTCAAATTCATTACATACGTGTAAATGCACTGGCTTGTGAAAGCATTTCCGTGAAAATCTATTTTTTTTGACGAAATTTGCTCAAAAATGTTCAAAAATTTTTTTATGTGATATGTACATCAAATTGAAGGAAATTCACTTCTGATCAACTTTTGTTCTTACGATGCATGTTTATTTTTGCGCATTTTCAAAATAATGGCCAAAACCCACATTTCAGGAGCGTCACCTTAAGGTGGGGCTCAGGGGAACCGACTTTGGCGTTTAATTTTTTTCAGCGACATTTCTGACCATAATGTCTTGAAGGAAAGTTGTTCAGAATGAAAAGGCCTTTTATTTGATGTGCATACTCTGATAAAAAAATTTTAGAATTTTTTGTACATTTTTTGTAGCCATAGCATCAAATTTTTTGTTTCAATATAAACTGATTACTTTTATCACTAAAATCAAGAGTCTAAAATATACGGTTTCTTAGCTTTAAATTGATGTATTAAACATACGAATACGTTAAAGCTTTGCTGAGTTATTTAGCCATAGAAATAGCAAATCAGAAAGGAAAAACCTAAAAAGCTGATAAATCTTCGAAAATGTCAATTTTTGATTTAATTTCTTAAAAAATTGAGTATGGTTTTTGGTAACTTTTTCACCGGAAATATGCAGTCCTAGGAAAAGTCTAATTTTTGAAAAAGTGAAACGTGTGGGCAAATTTGACATTTTTGAAATTTGAAATTTTGCTAAATCGACTACTTTTTTTGGACCTGGGTCCCAGCTGCCGATTGCGATCGAGTTGACAATTTGCACAAAAAAGATAGAATAAAAATGCAGAGGTGAAAGTTTTTCGATTTTCAAATTTTAGCTCGCAGCACTTTTTGTAGTGGCTCAAACACAACTGATTTTTGAAAAATCAATTTTTTGCAAAATCAAAAATAGAAATCAAAAATCGAAGATCAATCGCGTCTAGATTTTTAAAAGATGTTTCTATCGATACCAAGATCGTCAAAATCGGTAGAAGTTTCGATGAGCTAGGTCAAAAACAAAATTAGTGTGAATAGGAAATTCGACATGGTCATAAAATTTGACACATTTACATTGACGTGTTGAATTGTATTGCAAATGAGTTTTTCTGATGTTTCTTTGATGTACAATTAAAGTGGTATTGCTATGTATTGCATGAGCTGAGCGCCGAACATCAGTTTTGTTGCTGAGCGCTACCTTAAGGGGGCGCTCCGGGAATCGTGGGTTACATCGAAAACTAGCAAAAAAATTGGCAAATGTCAAACTTTACCATACATATATGTACTATTGCACAAAAGAACACTGGAAGCAAAATTTCAAATCATGTGATCATGTCACGTGACTCCCAGAGCACCAAACGTGAGTGGATATTCGGCAAACGATAACTCTGCTTATACTTTACGTATAGTCACACTTTATATGCCAAAATGTAGCTTATGTGATTCTCTAGTTGAACATTATTTTGGTTTTTAACATTTATGTCAGGTTTGGATAAAAATGTCATTATGTGTTTTCGAAGTCGAACTCTGAGCAATAAAATTCATATAAAAAATTTTTTAAGCTTTATTTTAAAAAACTAAAAAATTGTTCAACTGCGCAGAGCCTAAGGAAATAATTGTGCAAAATTTTGTAGAAAAATATCTTACCAGCATTTTATAATCAAATGCCGAAAAATTGGTTTTGTATTCACACAGCCTATATTTGAGTCTGCTGCTTTTGAAAATGGTTTCTTGCGCGATTTTTTTGCACAGAACGGAATAAAATTGTTTTAATTTTTCATCAAGACTACTAAAATGTACGTATCGTATGTTTGCAAAACCTCAAAAAGCGTTGATGCACTGGCTTACTTGCTGAATTTGTGTAAAAGTTGAATAAAATCAGTAAATTGTCCAAATTTTTTCCAAATTTTTTGCTATGGAGATATGCACGTCAAAACATCAGAAATAGTATTTTGGGCAACTTTTCTTCAAGAATGATAGGTCATTTTGGCTGTTTTTAAAAAATACGGCCCAAATCCTTGATTCCCGGAGCGCCCCCTTAAGATAGGGTTAATGGTCAAACTATCGGCACTGATGCTCACTGAATAATAAAATGACACATTTCATAAGTATTTCTGTTGATTATCAACGTTTCAGGCTGTTTTATCCAATGACGAGTGGGTGCTGTATGATTGAGCCCTGATATTTCAGCAGATGATGTAAGTATGGTTTACTAGTGCTGTATTTATACTTTTTAACGAGCATATAAACTTACAATACCGATGTGTCTTTCAATGATGTAAACTTCGAACACAATGGCAAATAGAAATTTTAATACGAACACGCGCAAAAGCTGAAACGACTTCATGCAGAACAAATCAAAAACAGGCCACATACAGTGAAAACTAATTACTCAACAGTAACAGGACATAACTTTGCATTTATCAAATCCCCTACATTCAGAACTCGAGATTGCTGACTGGTCTTTTTGATTCTAACTCGACCTACACTCAGTGTCAGACACTTCACGTTTGACTAAGTTGCTGGTTTGATTAGTTCATGCGTTGCACTATAGTGTGTTAATGTCGTAGCTACAGATCCAATTTTTCTTTTTTTTCAGTTGAACTGTTGAACGTTGGCAATTTTGTTTGTTATGCTGTTTTTTTGTCTATTACTATACAATGCTATTAGAGTATATATGTACTTTGATCCTAGAAGTTTATCGGGGAGTTCACAGAGGCTCATGATTTTTTCAGGTGATATAATGAAATTGTGCGTGCCGTTTGCTCTTGATCGTAGCCATTGACCTGCACCTCTAACTTCGTCTAAGCGACTGGGTCTAAGTCTCGGCAAGCTGGAGGCGGAAATCCGGACGATCATGGGGTACGCCAGCTGGCAGCGCACCATCACGCTCGGCTGGCTGATGTGGCATGTGGGGGCTATGACCTTTGCGGCCTACGGGTGTGTGGTGCGCCAGCTCGGCCTGACTGGCCTATTTTTGCAGCACCCACCTGATAACCCTTGACCTGGTCCGCGAGATCTTGCAGCGAGACCCGGCGAAGTCAAACCGCCAGGTGAATTGGGTCAGCGCGACCACAGTTCTGCTGATGACGTGGATGGCTAATGTGACTTGGTTCGCCAGCAGCCTGCCCCGTCGCTACCCCAGTGGGCCCACGATTTTCCGGCGACGTGACAAACTTCGGGAACGCGCGCCACATCTTTGCCTGGCTAGACACGGCGGTGCAGGTGCCGGACACGGTCATGCTGGACAAGAACCGCGTGGCGGGTTGCGGTGCGGCCACGCTGCGCGTGCTGTTCTCGATGGAGCGGCTGACCGAGTTTCGCCTCATGGACCTGATGGAATGAGATTTCTGGAAACAGATCTTAGCTGGGAACTGCGTCGGCACCGACGTGGCGGTGACGAAGGAGGGAAGTCTGGCAGTGACCTGCTGGTTTGCGGAACCCGCCATGCGCTAGCCCACCTGAACGGCCAGACAATCGAAGGCTTGCCAGATGACGTTCAGGGCAGCGTGATCGTGGTCGAAGAATGGAACATCCCCGCCGGCTGGGAGTGGCTGCTGCACGGCGCCACCGAAATCAACAACTTCCGGGAGCGCCTGACCCTCAACAGCACCCTGCTCGAGCTGGAAGTGACGCAAGTGTACGACACCCCGGACTGGCTGGTCTGGCTGTGATACAATTGGACGGAGGCGTTCGATGCCAACTGGTTGCAGTACCAGGTGATTGCCGCCACCCGCCCGGCCATCTACCTGCCGCGTTTGGCCCTGCGCCACATCACCGACTAGGTGCAATCAGACTAAAACTAGGAAGCATACACGCCATTTTTTAATGAAAATTACGATTATGCATGAACATTTATTGTAAATTGTAAGTTGATATATATACTATGATTAGTTTTACTTTTCATTTTATTTCATTTCAAAATAAACTATTTCAACAATGCAAAACTATAACAGGCACAAGGATATGCAAATGTTTGGTTCTATACTACGGATGTTTAAGTTACAGAAATTAAAATTACAGTTAAGTTATCAATTAAGTTATTTGCGCAAAATTTAAATCAGTTAAGTTAGGCAAAACTATATCAGTTAAGTTATTAGTTAAGTTACCTTAATTGATAACTGATAACTTTAACTGATTTCATTTTCAGTTACATGGTAAAATTCTGAAAAATTTAGAATTCAAAACTTTCACTCAAAATCCACTTTTTTTTAAGTTTTTTAAGGTTTTTAAAATAGATTAACGTCTATAAAATAGATTTATACCAATTGCGATCATTTTTATTAATATGTAGGTAGTGTTGTTTTGATTGCTCTAGGTAGGTGCGAGACTACCAGCCCGGGCCAATTTCGATTGCGCTCCAACATTATAAAAATTTGCTCATCAATATTCAAACTCTTCCAAAAAGTAGATTAACGAACGCCTAAGAACTAGATTTTGACAACAGTTTACGAATTTTGGTGCTAGGGTACACAATTTTCTAAAATAACCAACTACCCTCAGGGTGCCCTTAACCCACAGCAAATATGAAAAAAGATCTAAAATAATAGTATCGAGTGACACAGCAACGCCGTAATCTCACGCTGCGGGCGTACCTAAAAGGATGCCACGATCCGATAAGGCGATGGTTAATCATTTTTTCTGGAACCCTTCTGATGCACCCAATGTGTCCTGTTTGTGGCTGTTTTTTGCCGCTAATAATGTGCAATGCATCAATCTACCGCGCTAGGTACACAACATTAAAGAGGGTGTCATATTCTTTTCATTATACCTATATAGGTAATATATGCCATATGTGGCTAGAATACATTGACAAAAAAAAACGTGCACATTCAACGGAAGCACATGTCTGCTTTCAAAATTTCAGGTCATATTCCCACAGCAGAACTGAAATTCCTTAAATCAGTTACACGCTGAACGGAATTTTTATTTTCAGGTATGCGCTTAACTGAAAATAATATCAGTTTAGACGCTTAACTGAAAATAAAATCAGTTTAGATGCTTAACTGAAAATAAAATCCGTTTTGACTGAAAATAAAATTAATTAATTGATTTAAATCAATTAAATCAGTTTATGTAGATTAAAAGATTAATGTAGGTAGATTTGTAGAATAATGTAGGTTTTGTAGTTTATGTTTGTAGTTTATTGTAGTTTATGATAATTGATTTAAATCAGTTTTTGTAGTCTAAATCAGTTAAATTATCAGTTACAGTTAAGGCTCAAAATAATTTCAGTTGAAGTTAAATTTAAAGTTAACCTCGAAAAATTAAATCAGTTAAGTTATCAGTTAACTTTTACTAATAACTTTTTAAAAAAGTTATCAGTTATCAGTTATCTGAAACACCCCTATTCTATACATGGGTGCAGCTGGAAGGGATGAGGCCGATTCCTTTTCCGGAATGGTTCATACTGAAATTGCACACAAAAGATACCGGTTCGGTACATTCGCAAAGAGCCTTTGCGGAGCTACAATGCGTACAAAATAAAAACAAATCGGATAGTCTAAAAGTTTTACAAGCACAGGTAGTCACCTTAATAAGTTGAGTATGTCAGTCAAAACTTGTGCCAATTGCTTTACTGCCCTGTATTAAAAATAAAATTTTCCATTAGCAATAGCATTTGATAATTTAAGTGTAAATAATTGTGTATAAAGGATAACCGAATGCCATACGTGTTAGCGTTCTAATATTAGAGTTTTCAAGGCTCTTATGGCATTAAGACACGTTCTCACTCAGAACTGAGCTTTTTCGAGGTAGCTTTCGCAGTCGAAAAAAATCTACTTTCTCCGATCCTGATCCCGAACTTGATCCTGGCGGGAAATACAACCATTCGAAAATTGACATTTCGAGTGAATAACTGATGTCTGAGTTAACTTTTGTAATTCTTTGTAAAAATTTATCCAAGCAAGCTTGGATGATGAAAAGATCGTCCTAGGTGTAAAATAAGGTGAAAAATTTAAATCTGAAGTTATTTTTGCTGTACCGTGCAAAAAATGCAAAGATTTTGGCCATTATTTTAAAAAATACTATTTTCGTTGAAACACATTTTGCCCCCCAACTATACCCGAAACCCTAACTTCCGTAAATGTTAAAACGGAATCTAAGACCTTTTTATAAGCTCTAAAACATATCAAAAAATTAGCAAAATCGAATAATCTTCAAGGGGTCAAAAATGCCAAAAACTGAAATTTTGCATGTACTGGCTGGTGACTACTTCTGACTTAAAAGTCCTGTTTTGACAGTAATAGACTAATTTTATGCGCCAATTTGCCAATGTATGTGCGTACCATAGACCCAGGTATAATGCCATATGGTTAGTTTCATTGATTAATGTATGTATTTGATACGTTAGTTAAATTAAATTTTGTCAGCTAACTAAACAAATCGTAATAAACTAAATCGGCTAAACTAATCAAATCGGCAACAGTATCCAAAATGTAGAAACTCTAGACTTATGCAGATGGTATCATAGGTTAGTTCTTATTAGTGAATACGTTGACATAAAAAATCTACATCGGTTACGGTCATTCGGTTTTTCATTTTAGAAATATGTTTTTAGGCAATCACCTATATTTCCGAAAGTTTCCTGTAGCTCAGTAACAGGTTGACTCACATTATGTCCTTCTTCAAATTAATATCAGTTTTAAATATTGGAAGTTTTTCAATGAAATTGTTTAAGACCGATTTTTAAGACCGACCGAAGGAGTATTTACTGCAAAAAACTTTACATACATTTCACACATACATTTCACATTATCTCCGTATACAAGTAATTTTACTTTTTCATTTGCAATTTTAAGGGTTTAAGAATACAGACTAAATGCCTTTCGTTTGAAAAAATGGATAAGAAACATAAAGAGTTGTTGCTTTATCTATAGCTACATTTTTAAGCTCCCTCCTTTAAGTCGGCTCCGCCTCGGTCTGAATAAGCAGTCATTTTTCTTGTTTTAAGTTGTTGTCGAATTGGATAACGTCTGAATCAATGTTTCAGCAAATTATGTTCACAAAAATTAAACCAAAGCGGCCTCAATGCGTTTAAGCATGCATGATTTTTAAATTTATCTGACGAGCAGCCGTCACTGGGATACGCATTAAGAAAGCCACCCTCACGCACAAAATTTTATCTAAATGTCAGACTGTTTTTAATTAACAAATTCAACGAAGGTGACTCTAATGGTAAACAAACATGTTTTGCGAGTAGAGTTGAATAAATTTTGGCTAGAACTCGTTGCGACATGCTTACAGTGCTAAGGATAATCTTCGAATATAGAACGCGGCACCAAAATATTTTAAAGCCAACATCTTTAGCTAAACGTCACAACTCCTAAGCCCCATTGCTTTACATGATTAAGCGGACTGGACTTAATCAAGTCCGAGGTTTAGGAATGGGAAATCTGATTAAACGGTCTAACTACTTAAAATAAGTCAGCGGCTTAATTTTAGTCTGACTCCATTCCAAAACTGCCAGTGGACTACTACTAAACGGACTCAACATGCACGCTTAACATTAGTTAGGCCCTTTTAGTAAAATCAGTAAAATCTTTCAGTCCGCAAAATCCGCTTAGTTTGACGAAGCAACAGCGCGCTTAAAGTTAAGTCCGCTTAATCCGGAGGTTTCGAAATGGAAATTATAAGCTTAATTTTTAACAGTTTAGTCCGATTAATATTAACCTTTGATTTGGTGAAGGTATCTGCCCTTAGTCATAACTACTAGCCAGCGCTAAATTTCACAAATGTTGCCATTTTTCAGGGGCTGTACGAGGGTTAACGCTTGATGGTATAGGCAAAAAATTTTGAGAAAATGAGGTGCCTGTTTGGTCGAAGAAAAATGACAACCTAAATTTCGAAGGGAAATTATACGTTAATTTGCAAAAAGCTAACGCTTGTGTTAACTAAAACATTGTTGCGAAATTGTTTTTGTGTGCAAATATAAATGATCACAGATGTCTAGAATCATTTCAGTACGTGTCTTCATGCGACTTCAATGATGAGAAACCTCCCGTTCACTTGGAGATGTATAAACTATATACTTCTGCCACTATAAAAAGCCAATATTATATTTGAATAATCGGATTCGTAGTTAGATTTGTGCATTTGATTGACCGCTAGATAATATAGAGAAATTATACAACACGCCAAATTTTGAAATTATGGAGTCCAGATATAAAAATTTTTACCGATCCGGATAGCCGTCGCTGAATTTCAATGTCGATCTAATCCGTTGATGCGATCCAACCCACATCACTAGTTGGAAACGCCACCTAAAGTCCGACATCCCTTGGCTCCAACACACTGTAAACTACGAAACATTGTCCAAACAGGTTTCATCTCAACACTGTTCAATGAGATTACTTTAATGTGGACTGGTCATGTATGGTCTGACACACGCTCACACAAACTGTCTTGCAAATAAACAATCATTCCGTACGTACGTAATGCATATAGCTAGGTAGCTACGTGCACAGAATCATACACACCCCCACACAAACAGTGCTTTTTCAAGACCTGCCTCTTGTTTTCCAGTTAGAACTACATGCAATCATAGAAGACGATTGCAAAATAGTATATACGCGGCGGCTGAGGCCGCCGCGTAAAAAACTGATGCCCGGGATATTGCTGCTTTGATGCGGACTGTAAAAGACCCCAATTCTGCGAAACATTTATTTGCACCAAATGACTGTTTATCATGGCAACAAATAGCCTCATACTGGAGTTCAACGGCAAGAAGGTTTAGAAATCGAGAACACTGATGACATAATTGTAGAACCTAAGGAAATCGCGGAAGCGACGGATGACTTATACGTTGACGATCCAGACGTGGGTACTGTTGACGATTTGATTAAAGAAACAATTTTTGACGTCTTAAACAAGTTAAACGTAATGAACTAGCAAAAATCATATTGCGTTTTGAAGTGAAATAACGAAGCTGTTTTGAATTCAAAAAGTACTTTGTGATTATTCGAACGTGGCTGTAGTATCACCGATTACATCACATAAAAAATTTGGGAAAATACTTTGTCCTTTGTTTTTTATTTACATTTAATTATTTGTAATAACTTTACCGGCACAAAGGATACAAACAGTATTATTGAACGAAATAGTGAGATTTTTGTGTTTTCATTGCACGAGTTTAGTAAAGCCCGGTTCATACTTCCTGTTTTGTGTTTTAGTGTTTCCGTGTTTTGTGTTTTGTGTTTCGTGCTTTCTCGGTTCATACTTCGTGTTTTGTGTTTTGTATTTTAGTGTTTTGTGTTCTCCGGTTCATACTTTGTGCTTTTGTGTTTTGTGCTTTTGAATTGTATTTTTGTGTTATTGCAGTTTATACTTCGTGTTTTTGTGTTTTCGTGTTTTGTGTTTTTCGGTTCATACTTTGTGCTTTGTGTTTTGTGTTTTTGATTTGTGATTTTGTTTTTTCGATGTGCTTTGGGTGTGTTTTCGAAACATGGACAATGTTCATCTTTTTAAAATGTGCTTCTGTGTTTATCCAATCAAAATTAACTGCTTCTTCTCATACTGTTTTCTACACTATTAGATTTGTAAAGTGGAAAATTTTTTATGTCTTCGGAATTATAGATTGTTTGGAACTTTTCAAACATTCTTTAGACAGTATTGAATATATATATAAAATATAAAATAATATATAAAAAAATAAATAAAGAAAAACTATACTGAAAAACTTATTAACTAAATTTAACTAAATATGACATCAGACTTGAGTAATAACAGAATGTAACAACCAATTTTTGTCAGTTAATTGCTGAATATTTTATATTTGACAATTTAATCTGATTTGAAAATAAAAAGACGTGACGTGTGTTTTGTGGTTTTGTGCTTTTGAATATAAACTGGATTGTGCTGAACACAAAACACAAAAACACAAAATCACTCTGAAAAAGCACACAAAATTTTTATGTCTGAAAACACAGGATCAAAAGCACAGACGAAAACACAAGTTTCGGAGATGAACAGAAAAGCACAAAACACTGGGCGAAGACACAAAGCACAAAACACAAAAACACAAAACACAAAACACGAAGTATGAACCGGGCTTTAGCTGACAAAACTTAATTTAACTGATGTATCAGATACATACATTAACCAATGAAACTAACCATATGGCATTATACCTGGGTTTATGGTACGCACATACATTGGCAAATTGGCGCATAAAATTAGTTTATTACTGTCCAGACAGGACTTTTAAGTCAGAGGTAGTCACCAGCCAGTACATGCAAAATTTCATTTTTTGGCATTTTTGACCTCTGTAGAATTATTCAATTTTGCTAATTTTTTGATATGTTTTAGAGCTTATAAAAACGTCTTAGATTCCGTTTTAACATTCACGGAAGTGGGGGTTTCGGGTATAGTTGTGGGGCAAAATGTGCTTTAGCGAAAATAGCATTTTTTGAAAAAATGGTCAAAGTCCGCATTTTTGCACTGTACAGCAAAAATAACATCAGATTTAAATTTTTCAACTTATTTTACACCTAGGACAATCTTTTCATCATCCATACTTGCTTGGATAAATTTTTATAAAGAATTACAAAAGTTAACTCAGACATCAATTTTTCACTCGAAATGTCAATTTTCGAAATTCGTGTTTCCCGCCAGGATCAATTTAGGGAGCTAAAACTAAAACTTTGCATAGCTTAATAAGTTATGTGATACAATGTTTGGACAAAATTTGAGCCCGATCGGAGAAAGTCAATTTTTTCGACTGCGAGAACCTTCTTCGATTTGCTGTGAGAACGTGTCTTAGGAGTATGTAATACGCTTTTCTGGCGTAAGCTGTTCGTATTAGAAAACTCTTTTGCAGCGCTAGCGACGAAATCAGTAAATTTTGCTCTATGCGTTTGTATTAGGCAACTTTTGGTCGTATTAACTTTTCGTCGTGTTCATAATAATAGTCTGTTCGCTCACAAGAATGGAATATGTTTGTATTTGGGCGATTTCCCTTAAGTTAAAGTTAAAGTTAAAGTTTTAAGTTTAGGCGCATATAGTACATAAAAATGTTGTACTAGAAACATACAATAAGTTATCGTTTGCCGGAACGTCACTCATACAGAGTGATCTCGTATTCACGTGACGTTATCACGTTATTTCAAAGTCAGCCATAAAAGTTGTTTTAAACCATAGTGACTGTTTTACTATTAAAATGGTAATTTTATGACTGTTAACGTCCCCTTTGAAGAGTCCTCGGACGGTATTATTGTTGCGCAATTAATTTGAAACATGCCTCGTCAGCGTATGACGACTTAATACTTGAATGTATTTTGTTTTCATCTTTCTTTCTTACACCATGAATACAATAAAAGAATAAAAAATTTATCAATTTTACATACAATGCTCAAAAGTTCTGTGGTACTTAATATGCTTAAATTGTCCATTTTGTTGTCCATAAGTAATTCTTCATTCATGATTTTATTTAAAAAACGTTTATAAACTGTTAAACAACGGTTTTTTTCATTATTCAGCAAAAAATGTTGCGTTTAATTTTGCTGCAGCTTTTTGTTCAAATCGTTTTGGGCGATTTCGCAACCAAATTGCCTCCAAAGCCTAAGCTGACAACCGCTCCACCTCAAAGACTAACTGGAACCGAAGAGCCAATATATAATGCAACCGACACTCAGTTCTATACAGATGAAACGAGTAGATCTACTCATAGTTCTGACGTGAGTAGCACCGATTTCGAAATAAATAGCACTACAACCCGGGGGACTTCATATTTTGGACTAAAAACAACTACTGCCCAATCTTTGGAAAGTTGCAGTGGTCACGGTCACTGTGTTTGCAAACCTGGATATGAAGGGGAAGATTGTGAAAACGGTTAGTAAGCTACATTTGCCAGGAGGTTTTTAATTATTTTGTTGTTTTTTTAATTTACGACCTTAAACTCTAACTTAGACTTGCAGAAATTAACAAACTTAAATAAATGAGAGCAAACTTGAATGGGTCATTCCGATGCTGATGCTTTCTTTTATTAAGAATTCTCTTTTCTCTCTTGACACCATAATAGGAAGTGTGTCATAATAGGGAGTATGCGTTTGTAAATAAATATGTACTTAAATTTCAGAGATAAACTACTGCGATATTGTGGTGGAGGGTCGCAGCGAAACCTACAGATATTACTGTGAGGAAGAAGGTCACGGAAAATGTATCCACGAGTTTCGAAAAGTCAGATGCGAATGTCAACCAAATTATCACGGGCTGCTTTGCATGCGTAAGTTTTGAAAGCGACTGCTGAATGTTGATGGCTCCGTATAAAATCCGGGTCATACTTGACCTTGGTTATCGTTTTGTCCTTAAATGAATTCAAAAAAGGGCAATTTTTGTGTCAATTATAGCAATTTTTTCCATAACGTTAGTCGACGTCAATTCTGAACCGTAACGATCAATTAGAGCAGACGCATTTGTCAATTTTCTGCAGTAGCTGACTGAAATTTGTCCTTCTTCCTGTCCCTGTGTCCTTGCGGACAAGTATGAATCGGACTTTTGGAAATTGTTGTATTGTTGAAAGAAAGGTACTTTTATTATTTGGAAAAACTCAACTGTGAAAACAATAACCATGTTGGAATTCGAGTCCTAATCGCTAAAATCAATGATCGATCTATCGATGTGACTAAATGTACGCCAGTACCAGGGCCCAATTTATGGAAGCAAAATAAAAATAGTTTTTTCTAAAATAATTTTTGACGTCTTTTTCAAATTCATTCAGTTCTCATCATCCCACATTTACAGAACAGATCACAATTGTTCAAAGCAAAACGAACTATAATTATACATCAAATTGGCCACGTAGGACTCTACACTTGGGCCAATATTAGGTGGTATATATTACATTCGAATTCTGTGAAGGCTTTTTTAAAACGATGTAATAAAGAAGTGACTATAATTTCATGAAAACAGATAAAATTCTACAAATCCCTAATTTTTCATCAGTTCAATATGTATAACGGCTTGACCTAAGAATTCTAGGAACTTTGTAAAGTCAAAATGACAATTTTTTCTGAAACAGTAAAAGCTTTTGTTGCTTTTAACTGCTTTATAGTTTAAAATCGCAGAGAAAACTAGCTTCAAAACAGCATCAACAAAATAGTTTCTACCATTTTAACGGGAATACATACTTTATAATTTCAGAAAAAGTGGAAACGGATATCCCAATCGATCATGTGACTTGTCAGTTCAATTTTCACTATTCGGTGTGCCCTGTTGGTTATCACTGCCAACCGTACGATTTCAATTGCTACAGAGATCCGATCGGAAATGAAGCAGATTGCGCTGGATATTGTGTACCGAATCCTGAGAAAATGCAGAAAACATTGCCCCCCGCAACTGAAACATCCAAAAAATCGCCCCCCGCAACTGAAACATCAAAAACATCAGCAGCCGCACCGAAAACGTCTAAAATATCGCCCCATTCACCTAAAACATCGCCGTCCACAACTAAAACATCTAAAATATCGAGCCCCGCACCTAAAAAGTAAAAACATCCAAAACATCCGATCAACAAACTAAAATAACACCTTGTTTCACTGTTAACTGACTCGATTAAAGTTACATATCTTTATCAATTATATTTTGAAATATATATGCCCATCAAACAAAACTACAAAACTTATGTTTTGTTTTGACGACAATAAATGTAGCAAAGTTGTGCATTGCAAAACTGCAGTTGTGCGAAAATCTATTTGCCCTGAGGGGGCCGCGCATATATATCTACTATAATCAGATTTTATAAATCCTATGTAGTTCTAGGATGGTCAAACCTGTGATATATATTCAACACTGGTAAGACGGGGCACTGTTGCTCAACATTACGGGTGATAACACACATTTACACATTTACAAAATATCGCCTGATTCGTAACGAATTTTCTCGATTTTCTTAAACCATGGTTTTATCACAGTTGAAATTTGAAACCTGAAGCGCAGCAGGTTTCTAGGTTTCTGTTCTGCTAAAATTTCAGCTGAGCTAAACCAATGATTTAAG
>JASANF010018251.1:0-19437 GCA_030248245.1 Trissonchulus sp. WLG1_4
ACAGGTACTTTATACTTGGTTTGTATAGATCCTACACAATATATACATAAAAAGACTTCCCTGTCATTTTGTACAGGTAGGTCGAATTTCTCATGTTATATAACACTGGAAGGCCTGACCTGACACTGGAACCTGTGAAAAACCCTACGTTAAAGATACAAAAACAGGGTGGCTGCTCAATGTTGGCTAACGAGAAGACGCAAGTTGAAGAACAGCACCTGTAAATTGGCAGAATGCAAAAGATAGACAACCGGTGGGGTTTCGAACCCCCAGAACTTCCGACTTGCAGTCAGATGCTCAATAAATGCTAACGCACTACCACCTGAGCCAACCGGTCTTGACTATTGAAGATCTTCGTTACACAAATGTCAAAACAGAAAACCGAAATGATTACCTGTTTTGTTTTAGTTGCTTACTGCTATTTTGTAAATTTTTATGTAAAACAGTGCGATTTACATGGCGTGTCAAATTGGTGGCGGGACGTGGGACGTCTGCTGAGATTTTGGTTTAACTTCCTCGTTTTCAAAGTCTTGTATCGTGTGTATCTCGGTGGTCTAGCGGTATGATTCTCGCTTTGGGTGCGAGAGGTCTCTGGTTCGACTCCCCGATCATCTTTGATTTTTATGGACTACTAAATCGAACTTTTCCAAAAAATAGTTTAACTTGATCTTTCCTATCTTGAAACTTTCAACAATCTACTTTTGGACATTCATACCTTCTTTATTATTTTTCAGTTTTTTCAAATTTTTATCTTCAAATGATTTTTTGATGAAAACAAACCGAATTTAGTTGTCGGGTCGTTGAAGTTCACGTAATACTATAACCCGTAACCTTTAATTTTCATGAGTTGCAAACATGGCGCTAAACAACAAACCAAAAGTTTAGCTTTAGTTGTAGCAATTTGCTTATAACTACATTTAAAACAAACTATTAATTTTTTTAAAATGTTTTGATATTATTATGGCTTGAATTCAAAGCAATCTTGCAGCCATTTTCAATTTTAATAATAAACATGCTTGAATTACATTTCATTACTTTTTGTTCCTTCTACAGAAGGAACTGCTGTTTTTGAAACAAATTCTACTCAGTGCAGAAGTTGCAGCTACATGCTGTTGTGCGCATATGATTAACACGTCAAGTCAGTATTGGAGCTGACTGTTTTATTTTGAAACCGGCGCTGTTCCCAATTTTAAACGAACAAAGTGAAAAGAAAAAAAACCAGAGTTCTTAAATTGAAATTTCGATTGATTTTTGTTTCATATAAAATAATTTTAGCAGATATAGTGCTTCAGACAAACATATGCAATTCACATGACTATCTCGAACTATTGTTTTTTGTTTCCCAGTTTCAAACTTCAAATTATGGCATAACTTCTAGTTCTTCGGTTAGCTAAAGCAAAGTTAACGTCAATTTTATTCTTATTAAAAATATTAAGTATATAAAAATTCGAACATGTTGTGGAGCGCATATTCGTCATGTCATTTTTCTTTTAGGAAGTAGTGACAATTAAACATCACGGCAACGTAAGCAGCGTGGCCGATTGGTAGAAGGCGCTATTTCAAGAGGATCATTCAAGAGGATTATCTTACTGCCTGGTTAGAAAGTCCACAGTTGTATTTTTTCCCAAAAAGTAATAATGTTGTCTGCAAAATCTATTTTTGTCAATAAAGTGAACTTAGTTTCTGAAATCAAAAGTGGTTTCGGCAACTACATAAGTACATGTTTCTGGCCAAATTTTTTAAATTTTTACAGTAACTCAGTATGTATTTTATGTAAGCGCTGATACCGACGGTGCACACTGAAGTGCGAAGCTAAATTTGGCTAATTGTTAAGGGTGACAAATATGGATTTTGCACTCAACAAAAGGAACCTTGCCCCTTTCCCGACCTGCTTGTTTCTGTGTGACGTGACCACTAAATTTTAATTTTAATTAAACACACTGCACATAAAGCGATATTTTTTTTTTTCGTCGTCATTATTATTCTGGAAGGTGGTGCTTTGAAAAGTGCAAACAACATTTGGCCAAAAGAAGTATTATAAATGAGTTTTATAAAAAATTATGACAAGTCAAAAATTTGGAAAATTTTGCCACTTTGGAACTTTTCAACGTGTAAAATTTTGAAATTTTATAAAAAATGCTACAGGCCTCAAAACTGCACAGAAATTAGTGTGGTAAGTCCATTTTTGAATAAGCTTTTCCACCCCACATCCTCAAAAAGGTCATATGTCGTAAGGTTAGCCAGGAAGCACTGAGTTTCCCCGCAAAACGCATAAGTTTTTTCCGCACCACTATATATATATATATATAGGATGTGTGTGTGTGTGTGTGTGTGTGTGTGTATATATATAGTAACAGATTTGTTTTTTCAGTGTTTTAGACACCTAAACAGCACTATCGCGTGTTTTCTGTTTTGGCTAAAACCATGAACTGAACCTTAAGGATAAGCCTAGCACTAGTGAAGCAGAGAAGGGTTCGAAAAAGTTCTTTTCATATCTGTATGAGTTGCCTGGAAGCAGAAGAGTTGCAACTTCGAGCTTTGTATAATGAGGTTGGATATTGACAGAGTTGGCAGGATAAACATAAAAGGTAATCTTTATGTGTATGCCATCAGGCTTGTGTTTTAGTATTTTTAATTTTCTATCAATTTTTTTGTATGTACATGGATATACTAGCTCACACCAGTTATAAGGGCCAGGGGGGGGGTCAATTTTGTACTTTGCAGAAGGCTCTCCGGATTGTAAAATGTAAGCTACAGGTTGGGGTTTACGATAGAGCAACCAGACCCATTTGGTTTATAGTTTAATTTTAAACGATTATTGAATTTGGATGGAATTTTTATTATAGTCTAATTGTCATAATTGTAATTTTTCTTTACGAGCAGCAATGGGGCCAGAAGCTTTTATAGCCCTAGCGCATTACAGATAGAAGTTGGTTTTTTTTGAGACCAAGACGAGACCACAAAACCGAGAGTTGCGAGACCGAGACCAGATTCGAGACCGCCAGAACCGAGACTTTGGTCATTTTTTTGTCATTTTTTTACCTATTTGATTTGGTAGCTTTTTAAAAGATAAACTTCCAAGACCTATGGTAAAGCACCTTATGTATTTTTAGCCGAATTTAAATAAAACTCACTTCAATTATTTTGCAATTACCAATATTCTGCTAAAATACACCCAAGATAGAAAGGGTTTTTGGCTAACAAATTAGCTTCGCTTTGGCGTGACACCCCTGTGAGTGGGCCCCCTCAATCCCCTTAGCAACTAAATTTTAGTTTGGAGTAGAGTCTTGCCTTTTCATCTACCTCTACAAACTACATATGTTAGCGGTTATAGTTCTGAGTAGTCATTTCTCCTTCAGTTGATTTTTCACAGATTTTTTTATTTAATTGCTAAAACACAAGCCCGATGGCATACGCATAAAGATTACCTTTTATGTCTATCCTGCCAATCTATCAATATCCAACTCTTTATACAAAGCTCGAAGTTGCAACTCTTTGCTTTCAGGCAGCTCATACAGATGCGAAGAGAACTTTTTCGAACCCTTCTCTGCTTGACTAGTGCTAGGCTTATCCTCAAGGGTTGAGTTCATGGTTTTAGCCAAAACAGAAAACACGCGATAGTGTCGTTTAGGTGTCTAAAACAGTGAAAAAACAAATCTGTTATTATATATATATATATATATATATATATATATATATATTTATATAAAAATATATTTTATATATATATATAGGGTTGTGAATTGGCAAAAATGGCAAATGGCAAAAATGTTTTTGCCATTTTTTGCTTGGCGCCATTTTTTGCAATTTTTGCCACTAATTTTTGCTATAATTTTTGCCACAATTTTTGCCATTAATTTTTGCCATTTTTGCCATCAATTTTTGCCATTTTTGCCACTAATTTTTGCCATTTTTGCCAAAATTTTTGATATTTTTCTAAATTTTTTGTAAAATTGGTCGGTTTTTGAAAATTTTCAAATGAAAAATATTTTTTCTCTTTTAATTCTTGATGTATTTACACCATATTTTGCACAACAATTATTCATGTAAATTTTAAACATTATTCCGATCGATGCTTTCGGCAGTCTCTATAGATCTGAAAGTACCTCAAATAATTCATATGCACCCTCGGTTACGTATATATGTGGTAGTTCAGAGCAGGACCCAGTCAGGTCCCGGACCCAACTAGTTCAGAGCAGGACCCCACTACAAAGCTGGTTTCGATCGAGACCCGCAAAAGTCAGACTTCACAAAAAGATGCCTGCGCACTACACATGACCAGTTTTGTCATGTTTGTGTATATATGCCTCACTTTGTACTTAATTAGGTTGGCGCGATAGCGCCCAACCCTACAATAGGAAAAATTAGCACTATTGCGAGTTTCAAATTTGAACTTTTTGTAGCTCAAAATATAGAAGAGCTTTTTACACGAAATTTTGTGTGTGTACACCCCTTGGCAATACCTAAGTGCTGGCAAAATTTCAGCCGGATCGGTCAAGTATTTTCTGAGATACCCCCGTAATACACGTGGCGGGGGGTATGGGCATGCCCTGGGGCTTATAGGCCGAAATTCAAAAAAAGCCCATGTTAGTTTCTATTCCACTACTGTACCACCTCACATGCAAAAGATCATAATCAGCCATTTTTCGCAACTTTCTTAAAAAGTGTGCTAAACTTTTTCGTACTTAGTCATTTTTTGGACCCAAAAAAAGGGTTTTCCCCTCCCAGCACAGCCTCTCACGGGAACACGAGCAAAACCATTTTTTCCGTGTCTATTGCAGGCTATACGAAATGTGAAAAACCAAAAAAGGCTCGGATGAACTACCGGCGAGAAAAGTTATTGGGAAAAAAAAAGAGCGAAAGTCCGTGAATTTTGGGGGGTCCCCGGGGGTCTCTCCTCAGAAAATACTTGACCGATCCGGCTGAAATTTTGCCAGCACTTAGGTATTGCCAAGGGGTGTACACACACAAAATTTCGTGTAAAAAGCTCTTCTATATATTTTGAGCTACAAAAAGTTCAAATTCTCAAAATCCCCTCCCATATATATATATATATATATATATATATATATATATATATATATATATATAAAATAACAGATTTGTTTTTTCACTGTTTTAGACACCTAAACGACACTATCGCGTGTTTTCTGTTTTGGCTAAAACCATGAACTCAACCCTTGAGGATAAGCCTAGCACTAGTCAAGCAGAGAAGGGTTCGAAAAAGTTCTCTTCGCATCTGTATGAGCTGCCTGAAAGCAAAGAGTTGCAACTTCGAGCTTTGTATAAAGAGTTGGATATTGACAGAGATGGCAGGATAGACATAAAAGGTAATCTTTATGCGTATGCCATCGGGCTTGTGTTTTAGTATTTTTCCATTCTTCTGTCAAGTTTTTTGTATGTACATGGATATACTCGCTCACACCAGTTGGGGCCAGGGGGGGGTCAATATTGTACTTTGCAAAAGGCTATGGGTGCTCAAATGTAGGCTACAGGTTGGGGTTGACGATAGAGCAACCAGACCCCATTTGGTTTATAGTTGATTTTAAACGATTGTTGAATTTGGATGGAATTTTTATTAACATTGTCGTAATATGTAATTTTTCTTTACGAGCAGCAATGGGGCCAAAGCTTTTATAGCCCTAGCATTAGGGATGGAAGTCTCGGTTTTTTTTCCGAGACCGAGACCGAGACCACGAAACCGAGACTACCGAGACCGAGACCAAATTCCGAGACCGCCAAAACCGAGACTTTGGTCATTTTTTGCCATTTTTTTACCTATTGATTTGGTGACTTTTTACAAAGGTAAAATTACAAGACCATGGTCAGACACCTTATGTATTTAGCCGAATTTAGATAAAAATCGCTCCGATTCTATTGCAATTACCAATGTTCTGCTAAAATACACCCAAGATAGAAAGGGGTTTTCGCTCAAAAATTAGCTTGGCTCCGGCGTGACACCCCTGTGAGTGGGGCCCCTCAATCCCTTGCGACTAAATTTTAGTTGGGAGTAGAGTCTTCCCTTCTCATCTACCTCTACCAAACTACATGTGTCACCGTTCATAGTTCTGAGTAGTAGTATATAGTAGTTCAGTTGAACTTTCACAGATTTTTTTATTTAATTGCTAAAATTATGTTATACTAATTGGAAATAACAGTCAAGTATATATGTGAAGCCACCAATTGGCATAAAAAAGTTGACCAGCCAAACACTTATACTAAAGAATAGAATATAATGATCAGTAATCACACAGACAGACTTGATAGATATGTAACATGAAATAAGAAACCTAATCATAAACATACATTTTTTTGTGTGTACTGTGTTTACTGATAAACTAAAAAACCACAGTAAAGTTGTTTTCGGAAAAAAATTGACGGATCTCACTGTTTGGTGTGAAGTTTTTGTAAAATAAAAACTGCCGAAAAAATTTCCTGTCAAAAATATAAACCAAAGTGGGGGACCGCAGGAAAATTTTTCACAGATTTGAAAAACCGAGACCGGGTACAAACCGAGACTTTTCGACTACCGAGACCGAGACTTCCATTCCTACCTAGCATAGACCTGGGTGGGACCGCCCTTCACTGATTTCCCTTACTGAAATTTTAATTAGTAGTTCAGTGTTACATGTTTATTAATGTTCAGATCTTACGGCAGCTCTCAAACGTCGAATGCCTCACTCACAGCGGGAAGCTCAGCGATTTGCGAAGGTATTACATACGTAACTTACGTATAGACATTAGACAAAGCAGTCACATTTGTCAGCAAGTATATCAGGGTTGGCGCGAAAGCGCCCAACCCTAGAACAGTATATTATTCAAAGAAATTTGGTATTTATATACTGATACGGGATTACTTTAAAACCTTAGGTATTCCAGACGCCTGAAGATAAAATATTTCAAAGTACACTTGTGTCTCTGTCAGTGAGTTATAACTATGAAGCTTTTCTCTAGACAACACCATACTTCACCGTGAAGCTTCAGTAAAACTAGTGAGTAATTGATAAAACGGTATTTTATTATAGCGCATTTTTTTGTTCGTTTATATACACAGGGGCGTAGCCAGGGGGGGGGGATGGGGGGAATTCCCTTCCCCCCGAAATTTTTTCCGACTGAAATTTTACACAAGGGTCCCCCCTTTGGTTTTTATGGTCCGGCCGGAAAAAATTTCTGATACGTCTCCAATTGACCAAATTTGGCCTAAAAATCAAAAAGTTCCCCAATTTTTTTCTGAGGGCTGCCGCCCCCAGACCCCTGCAACTCTTTGGCATACTGTTCCTTGCTTTTATCTTAAATGAAAACATGTGCATGTGCATACATCTGCATTGTGTCCTATGTATTTGCTTAATACAATGTTTGGTGTATCGTTTTAGCTGTTTTTTGTTACAAAAAATACATTTTTAGCTGGCATATTTTTAGGCAAAATTTTATGGGGGGGGGCGCGGTGGGGGGGGAAGCCCCCCCCCTGGAAGGGGGGGGGGTCGACCAAAATGGGGGGGGCGCACCAATTTCACGATAAAACACTATTTTTATAAGAAAAAATGGTTATTATACGCTAAATGTTACGTTTTCATAGGTTATTATAGCTACGCTAATACTAAATTTAGCCAAAAAGGACTCAAAAACCCGACGAACACGACATTGCTACAGCTAAAAATTCGCTAAAACGTCCTTTCGGAAAAAATTTTGGGCTATGGGGGGGGGCACCCCATCTGAAATGGGGGGGGCGCGACGAAAATGGGGGGGGCTCCGGACCAATTGGGGGGGGGGGGCCCCCCCCCCCCCCCCCCCCACTAAAAATATGCCAGTTTTTAGTATATAATTTTACAGTTTTTATGTCAAAAAATTTCGGAAAATTTGCTAATTTGCTAGCTTCTGGACCATTGCCGGCCACCGTTTTGTAATTTTCGGAGGTTTGAGCTCCAATTTTACGTTCGATGCTGCAGCGGTGGAAAATATGCATGTTTTTGACCGAAAAATGGTAATGTGTCGTTTTTTGCGTTAAAATCGCAATTAAGTGCATTTTAACACATTTCAAAAAAATCGAAAAGTCATTCCCCCCCCGAAATTTTTTTCTGGCTACGCCACTGTATATACATATTAAGAGTATGATGTGTACACAATATGTAATATTAAATCTAATTGTGTTTTTGTTCCAGCGGATAATTTCATACGATGGGCGCACGAACGGCAGAAATACCATTGATTTTGCCGAATTCGTTCACTATGTTTTGGAACATGAAAAAAACTTAGCGATTGTCTTTAAAGATTTGGATAGAGACAAAGATGGTAGGCAATATATATATATATATATATATATATATATATATATATATATATATATATATATATATATATATATATATGTATATTATATACATATTATATATATATATATATAATATGTTTCAATTTTGGAATTTTTAGTTTTAATTTGTTTAGTGCATTAAAGGTTTTTTAGATTTTTTTGGCTTAGTTTTCATAATCGTTAAGATTTGAGCCAAAGCAGTATACGTGTATATATACGTATAGCAATGTGTATATTTGTATTTCAGGATTGCTGAATGTAAATGAAGTGAAACAATATTTTGCCAAATTAGGAATACCAGTGTCGGAGAAGGAGTGCTTATCGTTTGTTAAAAAGTTAGTTGACTTGTATTAGTCGGTACTTAGTGAAATGTATTAATTTTTAAAATAATATATGATCCATAATAAATAATGTATATACTGTATGTGACCCCGTAGTCTGGATCAGCCAGGACGTTACGTTAAATGGTTACTTCTAAGTTTTACGACATGTCATTATTTTAATTGGACACAAGAGTTTGTTGGGTTGCCGACCAGTTGCGAAGCAAAGGCAACCCTTTTGTATCTGAAATGTCTGTTATTATTATTAATATTATTATTAAAAGTCTAGTGCGTCTAGTTTAGACTAGTTCGACCAGATCAGACTTATTCAAGCGAGTCTATTTTATTTTACATTTTAAAATTTGCAGAAAATTTCAAAATTTTAGCCCAAATGCATTTCCATGGAGATTTGATCCCATATGGTGTGATCTCTATAGTCAGCCCTTTTTAGTAAAAGTTTTCGGGGGGCATAACTTTTGATACAGTGGGGATACAGTAATAGCTTAAGCGTCATTCGTCAGCAAATTAATAGAGCTTTCAAATGATGGGTCACATGACCCTGTGAAGTAACGGTGAACGGACGCCATATTTTTTTCATTTCGATTTTAGACCCATTTTCAGAAAGTGGCGCAGTCATGTGACATTTCACTGGAAAGCGCTAAAAATTGTCTATCCAGTGATATCATTCTTATGTTTCTGGGACGTTCATAGTAAAAGTTATTTCAGTTTTTCTGGTTAATTTTCAAAATTGACTAACTACTAAAGTGGTCTGTCGCGGAGGATTTGCGGAGTAAAAATAACTCCAATTTACGTTCCTTAAAAATCATACAGACTGTAAATTACAAAAATAAAAAGTAATGGCGCTTCTTATTGACTGTTGGATGAAGCCGATACTATGCATTGGGTTTTCATTATTAATGTATTAAACGTTGCTTATAGCAACAAACAAATAACTACGTCTTACGTGGCGTATAACTTGAGAACCTGGAGGCTGCACGCTAATCGAAAGGTAAACGTCTAGATAGCACATCTGGTACGATCAGATTGAGGGTACAGCTAGTCGATGCTTCCATTATCATTATTAATAGGATAGTATATATATATTAATTAATCCTTTGGCTTCTTATGTTGCCACTTTTTTGTATGAAATGCTTTATGGATATTGACCAAACTTTGGTTGAAGGGTCCCCCCCCTTGAGTACTTGCACCCCCCAACTTGATGGACTCGTGGCCCCTCGGGGGCCCGGGTCACGTGACCTTGAAAACTGGCTCTGGTGTGTATGGACGAAACCTGTTGGATTTATGTTTCAGCCATTAGGGGTTTTAGGGAATTAGCCAAAAAGTGGGTTTTAGGGGTCGAATTTTCGAAATTTGGATTTTGACGTCCCTAGGGGTAATTTGGACCCCGGAACACGAATCCGAGGTCCGTTTTCGTCTAGGACCCCTCTGGACCCTTCCATGACCCCCCTAGGGCACCCTGCCCAGGGGGTCCCCAGGGGTCAACTTTTCGAAATTGGGATTTTGACGTCCCTAGGGGTAATTTGGGCCCCGGAACACGAATCCGAGGTCCATTTTCGTCTAGGACCCCTCTGGACCCTTCCATGACCCCCCTAGGGCACCCTGCCCAGGGGGTCCCCAGGGGTCAAATTTTCGAAATTGGTATTTTGACGTCCTTAGGGGTAATTTGGGCCCCGGAACACGAATCCGAGGTCCATTTTCGTCTAGGACCCCTCTGGACCCTTCCATGACCCCCCTAGGGCACCCTGCCCAGGTGGTCCCCAGGGGTCAAATTTTCGAAATTGGGATTTTGACGTCCCTAGGGGTAATTTGGGCCCCGGAACACGAATCCGAGGTCCATTTTTGTCTAGGACCCCTCTGGACCCTTCCATGACCCCCCTAGGGCACCCTGCCCAGGGGGTCCCCAGGGGTCAACTTTTCGAAATTGGGATTTTGACGTCCCTAGGGGTAATTTGGGCCCCGGAACACGAATCCGAGGTCCATTTTCGTCTAGGACCCCTCTGGACCCTTCCATGACCCCCCTAGGGCACCCTGCCCAGGGGGTCCCCAGGGGTCAAATTTTCGAAATTGGGATTTTGACGTCCCTAGGGGTAATTTGGGCCCCGGAACACGAATCCGAGGTCCATTTTTGTCTAGGACCCCTCTGGACCCTTCCATGACCCCCCTAGGGCACCCTGCCCAGGGGGTCCCCAGGGGTCAAATTTTCGAAATTGGGATTTTGACGTCCCTAGGGGTAATTTGAGCTCCTGAACACAAACAGCGGGACCTCTACCTAGAATAGAGGGTCCTTTGCTTAGAATAGAGGGTCCTCTACCTACTGTCGGCAACCCGTTGTAGCCACCCGACTAGTTATTTATGTGTTCACTTGTTTAGGATACGCTTATTTTGTTTAATTTACTATGTTTATTTAACTTACTTTCCTGTTTATTTCTTTAGAATTTGTGTTTTTTAAGAATGGATAGAAATAATAGCAACACGGTTGATTTGACGGAATTCCAAAGATATCTCTTATTGCATCCGAGTTTAGACCCCACTGACATTGCTAATTTCTGGAGACATTCTATGGTACGTTAAAAAGTTAAACGTTATATTTTCCTGTACACGCATGGTAAACGCGGTTTCTTAATAGCATTATTGTTTTATAAGGAGTCCTCATTTTTGAATGCCCCCCACTTTTGTAAAGTCCGCAAAATTTGTATAAAATTTTGATGATTTGCAGTTTTTCAAGCGCTACTACCTGAACTGCTACTGTTTTGGACCAGGTTCGTTTGCTGAGATTGCTGTTCACTTTCAGCCATGGAATTATGCAAAAATTTGCAGTAGTTTCGACACGACTAGGGTGCATACTGCATTGAATTTTTTTAATGCCCCGTCCCCGCACTTTTGATCAGCTCCCCCATTCCCAAAGCAGCCCCGCCCGCACTGGTGGCCCCCATTGTTTCTGTTTTTTTCAAAATTGATTTTCATTTTATGTTCATGTTTACAACTTTTATGTTTATCATAAATGTTAGCACAGTCCTATCTGAGGTTGCGTTTGCTTTAAATTGGAGGGTCATTTTCACCTTTTATTGCCATTTGTTTTTTAAGCGTTTTGTGGCAACTAGGTCTGAAGGAGTCTGGATAGCTTGTGTTTGGTGGCAGAAAGCGGACTTTGTTTCGGATACTGAAAATAATGAAAAGCCTACCAGTTGTATGGGGCTTCGTTTCAGACCATACTAGTTAATGAATTTATATTTGTATTTTTTAAGATCATAGACATTGGCGAAGATAGCCTGATTCCGGAAGATTTTTCGGAAACGGAAATTCAAACGGGTGTTTGGTGGCGACATTTGGTGGCTGGTGGCTGTGCCGGGGCCATTTCGCGGACTTGCACTGCACCACTGGATCGCCTGAAAGTCAATATGCAAGTGCGTACAGTGGGGCAGAACAAACGAACATTTCACAGTTTTGGAATCTAATCACTCAAACTTCACAGTATCAATAATTTTTGTATAATTAGAGTTGTGTCATGTTTAGCATTTAAAGAGCTAGACCAAGGTACTTAGCGTTGCTACCACGCCAACAAGCAGACCATCTCAATTTGAATATCTAAGTTCAAATTGGCTAACATTTTAATGGTATCGGTCTTTTTTTGCAGGTTCATGCGTCTCGATGGAAACGGATAGGAATAGCCTCTGGATTTCGCTACCTGCTCAACGAGGGCGGTGTTCGTTCACTTTGGCGTGGCAACGGGATTAATGTGATCAAGATTGCCCCGGAATCGGCGCTGAAGTTTATGGCTTATGAACAGGTGCGTGAGTTTTGAGGCTTTTTGAGGTATGATGCAGGGTACTGGCTGGGCTGGGCTTTTGGATCGTTTTGTGTGAGCTGGTCTTAATAAACGCTTGTGATTGTGCATTGTGCAAAAAGCATCGCTTTCATTTATGTTTGTCTTTGCCACTGATGTAAGGACATGAACAAAATTGAACCAAGCCTTTGGCGTTAGGAAACCAGTGGAGAGGGTCCCCAAAAAACAGCAAAAGTATGTCCAAATGATACTGTTTTTGAAAAAAATTGAAGCATTTTTTGTCGTGAGTGAGAAGAAGACCCTCAAAATGTAACCCCTGAACCCCCTCCCCCATGAATGGCCCTGGACTAGCTACTGCATCCATCATAATCTCTTTCCACTGGGTTCGGTCCGCAGCCAGGGGCGTCACTGTTTTATTCCAGTTGAAGTGTATAGGCTGTAGAGTGTAGAGTGACATTGATCGCTTCAAATCGTCCTGAACATTAGAGTAATGTTTTAGTAGCATTTGCGCATTTGGACCTGTTTCAGATCAAGCGTCTGATGATGGGAGCAGAGAAGCGAGAATTGGCTGTGATTGAAAGGCTGCTTGCCGGAAGCGCCGCTGGCGTCATTGCTCAGACCTCCATATATCCCATGGAAGTTAGTCGACTGCTTGGCTGGTCTCTACAACGTTTCATTAAAATTTTGGGTTAAGGTTATTGAGTGTTGACTATATCTGGCATTAGGATTAGCATGACTTGTTGAAGTGTGCTGTAATGTTAGGTTGCTTTGCTTCATTGGGAAGAAATTGACCCTAATTGGATACCAAAAATCGGGTCTTTGTGGGGAATTGTGGTCGAGTTTTGGCCTTTGCATTTTTCATGTAGCCGGAATAGAATTTCATCTGCTGAAAGTGTCACTAAGACTCCTCATTCCTCAGTATAACCGTATGTCCGTTCAGCCGGCAAAATATAAAAAAAATCACGCCACGGCAGTGCCTTCTCTTTGCTGTAGGTATTGAAAACGCGTCTTGCCCTTCGCAAAACTGGTCAGTATCGCGGCATTGTAGATGCAGCCAGACAAATATACCTCAATGAAGGCCTGCCCACGTTCTATCGCGGCTATATTCCAAATATGATCGGCATTATTCCCTATGCTGGTATTGATTTGGCTGTTTATGAGGTAAGAGATTAATGGGATTATGTTGGTTTTGGGATATTTATATGAACAGTGAGTATGCTATCCAGAAATTAGAGCTGATTAATTAAAAAGCAGGATTAATAAGGCGTAAGTAGTACTAAAAGCAGCATTGCGCTGCCTGTGATTACTAGCAAAAAAAGGACATGCTGCTACCGGTCCATATAACTGGCTTATTTCAATTCAGTTGAGTTTAATTTATTCACAATTAATCAGTGAGTTCATTTAATCAACTCTTAACTGAGTTGAATTAGATATGTTTTTGTAAAAGATAATGCTAGAAAATGATGACATTCCTAAACGGACAATATTATTGTGTTCAAAATTGAACAAGACTGTTTAGTAACCGATTGGACCCAAGTTCTAAAGAATTAATTATTCCGTCATTTTACCTATTCACTAAATCCTATAATGACTGTGGCTAAGTAGCCTGAAATTGTATTTATGGTGAAGATAATTTTAGACCCTGAAATCCATCTATGCCAAGCGATTCAATGGTAACCAGGATCCCTCGGTCTGGGTTATGCTCGCCTGCGGAACTGCCAGCAGCACGTGTGGACAGTTTGCCAGTTACCCCCTTGCCCTGGTCAGAACACGGCTGCAAGCTCTTAGTAAGCGTAAAACTGTATAATATTACAGTATATGTAATATAACATCAGCTTGTGGCTTGATTATTTCGTAATTTTGCCAGTTGAACGGACATACGGCAGTACGTATGAATCGACCCTAATGGTTAAAGTGTTTAGCAGTTTGGAAGTCACCTCTTTTTGCTGAATTTGTACTAGAATCTGGTTTTGAAATTTTTCAGGTGGTAAGAGTTTTGACTTTGACATAATACTTCATTAACATAAAAAATAAGTCTTGACAAAAATGAATTTAAAAGATGAAAATGAATCTACTTTTCTACTTTCAGCCGTTGCCAAAACTCAGCGTCCGCCAACCATGATTGGACAATTCCAGCATATTATTCGCGAAGAGGGCCTTTTGGGTTTGTATCGTGGGATCACGCCCAACTTCATGAAAGTACTGCCAGCCGTGGGCATCAGCTATGTTGTGTATGAAACTGTGCGAAAAGAGTTGGGTGTCAAAATGTCGTGATACATCGTTTGGTACTTTGAAGAGTTGTTTTAGTTTTGGCACTGTGTATAATTGTTTATACAGTTAAGAGATTATGTTTCAGAGCCGGTTATAGCAAGAGTGCATTGGTATGACTTTTTGTTTTTTTGCGATTCAAATATTTACAAAAAATGTTATCAACATTTTTTAAGATAATTTTTTATTTTTTATTATCTTCTTGGACTCTCGCTTTCCTGAATTTCTAGGCCTTTTCTTGTTAATAGTACGTTTGTAATATCTTTGTATATTTAGCATATTGTGTGAATATTGCATTTATTTTCGCTAGTTATTGTTTCAGTAGCTAGTACGTTGCTAAATGTTGTACTTGTCCATATTCTTTACCGTTTAAAATATAAGTGATTGATAGCTCGTTTTGCACACTAACAACTGGAACTCTATTTTTCCAAATATTCAGAAATTTTGTTGGATTATTGTTCGGTTTCAAAAGTAATTAAATAGACTAAAATTGTGGATTAAAGAAATCAAGAGGCAGATGGCAATCTCAATTTTTGGGTGACAATATTTGGGCTAGCAAAATGTTTTTCACCACTATTAAGAGAAATTAAGATTAAATCTTCAACTGAGCGAAAACTTGAAAAATGATTCAATTTTGATACTTTAATATTGACTAATCACAAATCAGATGTATTTTGTTTGGTAGATTTAGATGATTAATTTTGATTCAATATTGTAAAAGACGAATATAGCAAGTATGACATGAACTGTAGTAATTTTTTTGTAGTTTTTTTTTATTTTTCTAGTTGACATAACTGGATTGTCAAATGTCTAGTCTGGTTTTGTGCTAACAACTGTTGTAGTTATATAGACTAATCTAATAGCTGGTTGTTGACTCGTGTTAATGTTAAAGGGGC
This sequence comes from Trissonchulus sp. WLG1_4, assembly GCA_030248245.1. Taxonomy (NCBI): domain Eukaryota; kingdom Metazoa; phylum Nematoda; class Enoplea; order Enoplida; family Ironidae; genus Trissonchulus; species Trissonchulus sp. WLG1_4. The sequence goes on from JASANF010018251.1 coordinate 15,598, forward strand.
GACCATACGCAAATGGCACTTTGACGTTTGCCCTAGATTAGAAATGCAATAGAAACCAAAATCATCACGGGGTGCGCGGGGTCTCAATTTTATTCTGGTGGGGTTCTTGACCAAAAATACCCTAGATTTTTGCTAGATCATTGAAAAAATACCAAAATTAAAATTGCTACTTATGTTTACACGGTTTTGCTCAAAATTACTGGAGCTTCCCCCCCCTGGACCGTGATGTAACGGATTATGTGAGATTAAGTTCGTATATGTATTCTTAAGTAAGATCGTACCAGTTTCACGTGGCGGGTTTGGGGGAGGCAAACCTCTGCTCAGAGAATTTTGTTTTGTTGAAAAATTTTGTCGAAAAAATTGGGATGTTGGCGTTTTTGTGATTACAGTCCTAAACTTTCGCATAATTTGGGACTACCCCCCCAGACTAAACCCTCTGTACATGTATTGACCGTCCCTAAGGGCGGATTTCACCACGGTGGTTTTTAAAAACCATGGTTTTACGTACGTGTGCATATGATTTGCACATAATTTCATTACGAAATATCGCATGATTCGTTACGAATTTCGTAGATTTTCTAAAACCATGGTTTTTGCTCAGTTGAAATTTCAAACCTGCAGCATAGCAGGTTTTTATTCTGCTGAAATTTCAGCATGGTTTTAGAAAATCTACGAAATTCGTAACGAATCATGCGATATTTCGTAATGAAATTATGTGCAAATCATATGCACACGTACGTAACACCATGGTTTTTAAAAACCACCGTGGTGAAATCCACCAAGTGTTTTTGATGCAATATTGGGTTTATCAACCAGGACGTATTAAGACTTTTGAATCCAACACGTTTGTATGTATAGCCTGATGCTGTTGCTTAATTCCTAGTCTATTTTCTAGATTGTCATTTATTCATACGTGGACGTTGTTTTATCTTTTTATCTCTCTAGGGTCTATTCCTTTACCGGATTAAAGGGTTAATTTTAATCGGGCTAAACTGTTTAAAAAAAATTTAACTCAACTTTAGGCACGTTGCCTTTTAGTCAGACTAAACGGACTTAGCTACGTCTGCCAATGGTAAGCGTGCATGGTAAATCTGTTTAGTCCAGTTGTAGTTTACGAACGGGTTAGCACTAGAATTAGGCGGATTCACGGATTCATTTTAACTCGTTTTGTCTGTTTAGTCCGATATTTCATTCCCAAACCTCGGACTTAAGTAAGTCCAGTCATTTTAATGCGATGAAGCAATGGGGCCCGAGTTAGACTAAATCCGTTTAAAACCACGATTCTAGTTGATCCAGATGCTAGATTTTTTACCCTGATAGTCTCAGTTACCAACGTATGAATTTAATTTATGCTGTTTCTGTGATCCAATTTTTGTTAATACCTTGTTGTAAAATGTTCTTAAAAATTATGTATACGTACATAGAAAATGTTTACACTTAAAGAATGTTAAAGAATGGGGTAGAAACTCAGAACATTGTATAGAACTGTTTTTCATATCGAAAAATTTAAAGTTATATCTGTCAAAGCAAATCGTGTTTCGTCATTTTGAAAAGTAACGGATTTATTTAGCTAAATGTTGTACTCTTGTATATTTGAGATGTAACTGCTATTTATGATCTTACGAAATATGCAAATATTTGTGCTACATATTTATTGCATGTAAAATGTGTAAAAAAAGTCCGATTCTGTACCTATTAAGGTGCCTTAATTAACAAAGTGACATAGGGCCCTTTCCTTCACCGAATTAAGCGTGCATGTTAAATTCATTTAGTATAGATTCAGTGAAATCGATTTGGGCTCAAACTAGGCAGCTTTCATAGTAACTATGTATGTAGTTTAGTGCCATACTCCGATATCAGTTCCTAAAGTTCTGGGTATATATAATAAGTGCAGTCGGTTTAATCCGGTAAAGGAATGGGACCATAGCTGTGTTGTGAACGATTGAAACTAAAATGGAATTGAAATTTGTTCTGTAAACTTTTTTGGTATGATTTGCATTGTTCACATAATTGCGTTCACTTAATGGTTGAGGTCGATAATGAAACATGTTTCCCTGATTCACTTTTATGATGATGGAACGCTTAAGCCTGTTTCACACGATGGGGAAAACGTGGGGCGCCCCATGTGGCACCATATGGGGTGTCACACGGTGCCACATAACGCCCCATGGGACACCACATGGGGTGCCCCTTGGGGCATCATGTGGCGTCGTGTGACACCCCATGGGGTGCCCCGTGGGGCACCATGGGGCATCGTGTGGTGTCCCCCGGGCATTCCCCTGGGGAAACGTATTCACACGATGGGGCATGAACGCGCGAGGAATTTGAATTTTCAGTCGCGTAAATGGTCGAAATACTAAGTATTTACGAAGGTTTTACCTACATAGGATTTCGATAAGTTACCTATATGTGCCTTGTGCATAAATTACGTGTAAGAATTGATAAAATTATTTAAATTTTGTAGCTTTCTTAAATAGAGTTTATGAGCTACGTACTCTTAAAAGCCGTGATCGATTAACCAAATGTGAAAAAAATTAACTCAAATGATTGAGTTTAAGCCCTTAAATCGGCTTTCAAACAATTGTATGAAGTCACGTGATCATCAACAGTGCTTACTAATTGGCTGTCGCATGTGGTGCCACATGGAAAAACCCACGGCGAGCGATTCTGATTTTCCCCATGTGGGGCGCCCCATGGGGTGTCACACGATGCCATATGGTGCCACATGACGCCCGTTTTCCCCATCGGGTGAAACAGGCTTTTGTAGGTCGTCTTTAGCTTAGCTTTACATGCAAAAGCCGGGGGAAAGGGATAAACTCCCCAAATTGAAGTGCCGGGGCGGAGGCGGAAATAGAAGCAAGAGAATTAGATGGTTGGTTTTGAAAATTTAAAAAAGGTTCAGAGAATTTGACTGACCTTGTACCAAGTGAAACAAAAATGACCTTGTTTTAATTAGCGAAAAATTAGCGATTTTAAATATTTTTTTGGCTAAAATACTGTGGTTTTGGTTAAAAATTGGTCACTTTTCGAAAATTTTTGGCAAAAAATTAGGAAAAAATTGCCTACATGTTTCAGAAATGGCCATACTTGACAGCCAATTCTATATTCTATAGGAAATTTGATTATCCTTGTACCTTGGCTCTAATTTTGCTTGCCCTTGTACCATAATCGAAAATCTGGGGTTTTCCCAGACCCAGACCACCCTGTGTTAAACTGGGAAATACAATACAAAAATAACTTTAATAAGGTGCTGGCTTCTGCAGTCCACACTCCGGAAGTTTGATCCTTATTAGTTTGTTGGATTATGAATGTAAAGGTATCTGTGATTATGTACTCTCTAAATGTGTAGTCAAATCGACGCGCTTAGATTTACGGATGTGGTACTGGTATGTAAGTATTTAAACCTAATTTGCTTTTGTTGCAGAGTTATTTTGCCTGCTATAAATTTTTTATGAATGAAAACTGGAATAAAATATTTCTTCTTGAGGTCTGGAGTAGTGGTTTTTTCATAAATGATGTTTTGTGGCTGTAATTAAGTACAGTGACAGTTTCCTTCTAAATTAATTTCAGTGGGAAAGTCACTCACTTCTGTGATAGTTTCTGTTGATTTGCTTGTTTTCATATACATTTTTTGTGAAACAAGCACCATGAAATGGACCATGTCTGCATAAGTCCTCCAGCCTCAGAATGGTACCGATTGCTGCGAATAATTACAAGCGCAAGACATTTTCTGGCAACGCTACAGGGAAAGTCATAATTAAATAGTCATAACAAAGTCATTATTAAATTTATAGCGATTATTCTCATGCCTAGTGAAAGCAAGAGTCTGACACTCTCCCT
>JASANF010018253.1:0-63711 GCA_030248245.1 Trissonchulus sp. WLG1_4
ATTAACAAACAACGGCCATAAAATCTACCAAAATTAAGCGTTTTCAGACAAAATAATCATGACTAATTTAATTCAGTTTGGTACCTGATGAGTCCCTTTGGCAAGGACGAAACGTGGTATGAATAGGAAAATACGTACACAATAATGCTATTTTGTGTAAGACTTAAGCCAAGCAATAGAGAACCTATATAAACAGAAAATTTTCGCTGATACCTTCAGTCGGTATGATGCAGTCGTTGCGAACACACGCGTTTAAATTCTTCTCTGACGACGGTGGTTATTAAGAGACTCTGGTCAACACCTACGACGACTTTACGGGTGTGTCTATTCAAACATTGAAGATGCTGACCACACAGAGTCTAGTCACAACCATTCACACTTTTATTCGACCCGTCAATGAGGGGGTTGATGCTTTTGATAAACTAGTGGAGGCTACTCTGATCATTCTTACGCTAGCCACCACAATTTCTATAACGAGCCAAAGCATCGGTACGTCCATTGCCTGTCAGGTACCTGTGGAGCACGCTCAGGCAGCAGAAGTGAAATTTATTGAAAATGAATGCTACTTTAACGCCGAACCTATTACCAGACTTTACAATGACTACAATGACTTTGTCTACATTTACCCTTATTTGGGTTGGATACTACTACTACAACTTGGTTCCATTTTACTCGGGCAAGCTATCTGGAGACACTTCAGAAGAAACCTAGGAACTTATTGTAATAGAAATTTGATGCTTAGATTTTGTATTTGTAGAGCTATTATAATGTGTGCAATCGTAACTAATATGGTGCTCATTGGTTATGCCCTAGAACCTATTGTAATCAGAAAACAGTATAATATGTCTGTATTTGCCACAAAAATAACTTGCACTACAAATTACTACTCTATTGGTAATGTAAATAAGCGAAGCATTCCCTGTTTGCTACCACTTAATCATTATTTTTGGAAATTTTATGCTCTCCTGTTTATGTGGCTTGCTATGCTTGTACTCTGTTGTATAATATGTACTGCAATGCTTGTTAAATCTATAAAATTGGATAATGTTGGCCTTGCTAAATACTTTACGTATGAAATGCCTATTGTCAGTACTTGCTGAATAAATAAAACATACCTTGTTGAATAAAATTTTTTTCATAAAAGTTGTGTTTACTAATGAAACAGGATTAAAAATGATGAGAAATTATGAGGAGGAAAAAAAATACACAATGATAAATAGAAAAAAAACTTGACACATACAGACACACACACACACACTATAAAAGAAACACAGTGGCCAAAGACTAATATCTAGTCTTCAGCCACTACACACCGCCTAACATAATAAAACATTGTACACTAAAACTTTGGGGGTTGTACTATAAATGAAATTTTACTTATAACACAAAATTGAAAGGTTTAAAGTTTACAAAACAGGGGGTTACAAAAAACCTAGTGTAGCTGCTCATAGAGCATGATTTGAGCTTAGCTTTTTATGTCATCTTGTAGTACTGGTAATAGGCTACAAGATGAGGTATTGATCGTGGTGATCGGACCTATAACCGCTAAGTAAGCTTCCATGCCCGTAAAATGTGCGGTGTCATCATAGGAAAATTGGCATAGGGTTTACTAAAACAGGTATATCTGGCCTTAGCGTAGGAGTTGAGCTTAGCTGAGGATATCAACTTGTAGTACGTATAATTATCTACAAAATGACCTATTGATCGTGTTGATCTGACCTACTACGGCTGAGAAATCGTCCATGCCCGTAAAATGTGCGGTGTCAACATAGGAAAAACTACCGTAAGACAACTAGCCAGGCAGCTGTTACACACACACACACACACAATTGCACTACATATTTTAGTCTTTTGAAAAATTCACCACATTACGTAGTGAAAATTCGTGAAGTTTTAAAATATAATTAAAATTTAATTAGATATAAAAAAATAAGATTTAATTACATAAATTAATAATTAATAATTTTGAAATAAAAATTAAAAATAATTTTGACTCGAAGAAAATTGTTCATTTTTCAGTTTGCATAAATTTTATAATTTGAAAACAATTTAAAAATATTAGTGGTAAAAATTATTAACTAATTGAAAAAATATTACAAATTTTTAAAAAATAATTGACAGCGTCAGCTGTCATGCCAGCCAGCCAGCTAGCAGGTCGGGGGATTGCGGGGGATTATTTGGGGGATTTTACACGTTAAAGATAGCGGCTCCTCCCCACCCGGCTCCTCCCTACCCAAAGTGCGCTGAGATGCCCTCTATATACTACTCATGCACGACCTAACACACACGAGCAAGAAAAGTACAGAAAGACATTTTTAAGAGGACATCCGATCAAAAGAAAAAAGACAAAAAAACAGCCAAAAGAACGAGAATGAACAGGGCTGTTGAAGAACAAACTATGAACAAAAGTGTGGAGACTGGCATACTTTGCATAATACGTACCTCTGAGTTCTATTAACGAGCTTTGTATTGGCTCATTCACAATTGACGCAAATGTCTTATTTTCTCCTTAATTTCTATATTTCTGTCATTAGCATGCGGATATCGCCATGTAAATGAATCAAAAATGTTAGATATACTGCTATATGTCAGAACGTTTACAAACACTCCGTAACAGCAATAGGCTTTTGATAATTTTGAGTACATTTGTGTAATAAGCCTTAGCGTTTTGTGTGGGCGCAACCCTAAGGCTCACAGATTAAGACTGGCACAACACAGTAGACATTAAGCATTAGACTCTGTGTTTCGCCATAATGCTATGTACTTATATGTTTTCTATAAGTGCTTTTGCTTTTACAAGTGTATATGTATGTTTTAATGTTTTAATGTATAACATGGCATGTGTATCTGCATCTATTGACAAATTGAGAAAGTTTGTATCTCATTAGTTTCTATTTCAATTTCGTTCAAACTAACTGTTGGCAAGCTATTAGTTAACATTGAGTTATTAACTTTTTATTACATTTGAGTTATTAAGTTTTTATTGCTTTCTTATTACCTCTCAATGCTATCAACGATACGCCTAATCTGACTGTCTGCCTGATGACTTCTTGGCATTCTTTGCTAAACTAATTTTTATGAGCGCATCTGCTTTTAATTTTAATGCGAACGCAGGAAACTAAAACTATTAGTAGAGTATATTCTTTTTCTGTGAAAACGATACACTATTAACATATGTGCTTTTGGTAAGAACTTACACACGTGTTATTTAAGAGTGGGTATATTTAACGTTTTAAACTTCATTTCCCTCAAGTAAGATAATTTTAAATTCATTATAACTTGTATTATTTTTTGTTATTTTAGCATACTACATATTTCACGATTGCGGACTGTTTTGATTCTAGCCACATATTGAGCCTTAATTTATCAATTTATCATTAGTAATCTATTAAATTAATTATTTAATATTTAATTAATTAGTTATTTGATTAACTTAATGAGTACTGCAGCGTCATATTCTGGCGAAAAGCGTTTATTGACGCAACAGTCGGAATCAAATAGCAGTTTTCGGCTAAAAATTCGACCATTTTCGTTCAAAAAACAACACTCGACGAGTGGAGACGAAAAAACCAGTCCGAAATTTCGCGAATCGCTAACAATCCCGGCCCGGCTGGAAAAGAAACAAAGTCTCCCGCTGGATTATCGGGACTCAGGGATTTATGTCGGCGAAAAAGAGGATCCGATTTTGGAGAATTTCAAGAACTATACTTCCAAAAGTTTGGACGATGACCGATGCCGAGACAAACTGGAGCCGTCTCCTGGCACTCCCACCAGGCGACCCTTCAGGACTCAGTGTCTGGAGTTCCTTAGGCCAGGTACGCAAAACGAAATAAGTGCGTAAAACCAATGGTTTAGTAAAACCACCTTTGTGAAATCCACCTATAGGCTGAAAGTCTGACCAAAAATGCTGGACCCTAAGACAAAAAAGAAACACGCGATAAAGAACACAAAAGAATTACAAAAAGAACAGATTTCAACAATGAAGGGTATACAGCGAGTAGTCAGTAGTCACAGAAATCACGTCACTTGTATTAGGTATCTCAGAGTTCAACACTTTTTGGTCACACCTTAGTACAAGAGATGCACGGTAGCAATCGGCGTGGGGGTTGCGCGACCCCCGATTTGGTTTTTTTCAAACGACAGCCGAAAAATGCAGCCAAAAATGCAAATATCTTTTTTAATTCATTTTTGGGGACACTTTTTGGCTTTTTGGCCGTCAGAGCAGGGTGGGGTAGTAGAAAAAGTCGTCATTCTTCTACTGGGTGAACCAATGATGTGTTGTAGTTTTGGTAGCTACTATGTTTCAATATCATAGGCTGTTTCATTTCAGGCATAGGCTTACATAGGCTTAGGCTTAGGCTTTGACTGCCTAGGTTTAGCGTTAACATATTTTTAGTCTTGAATCACTCACTGTGAGAACCCCAAAATCTCAACTTAGTTTTCAATGGGAAAAAATTTGAATTGATGTAACGAAAAATTATAGCTTTTATTTATAAATTTATTAATATTAATATTATTAATATTATAAATTTATTATAGCTTAAAATTATAACTATAGGTATATGGCTTTTAACACGATTTGCCAGTTGCAACTTTTTAAAGTTACTATTTAAAGTTGTAAAGTTTTATCACGGATTTCAGTACTAAAAAGTTAGTTCTATTTTTTGGAAAATAAGTATGTGCAGGCAGTATTCAGAGTTGAATATTATATATTTCTGTTTCTACCAAGAGTACAGAAAGGGCGTAGGCGTAGAGTAATGGGATTTTAATAGTCCCAGATTTGCTACAAAATTACTGTCCTTTAACTCTGAAATGAGCCTTAGCAGATAAGTCTGACTGAAGTAGGGACTTGAATGGGCAAAATTTGTCTGCCTAATACGTGACATTTTGACAAATTTAGTTTTCCTAAATTGGCCTCAGCTTCTAAAACTTTAAAGGCAGTAACTTCTTCTCTCAGTTAGACTCAGAGTCTATTAAATTTAGCAAAACTCCCCTTGCATTCCTTGGCTTAGCTTAAACGGGTCTCCGTCTATACAAATATACTCACTCATTTGGCGTAAGGTTGGAGGTTCTCTTATTTTTTCGATATTGTGTCTGTGTGGCCGCTAAATTAGGTCTGCTTTGGACAGTTCCTTGTCAAGTACAAACTTAGTCGCTATTTCAGACAGTGTTGTTCATTGTAGCTGCATTTCAGACAGTTTATAATTGGATTTTTACATTTGAGGGTAGGATAAGGGGGACATCCCCAAATTGAGGGTCTGGGAAGGGTCCATTTTTAGCCGTTTTTCAAAATTTTGGCGTTTTTTGACAATTTCATAATAGTATAGTGTATATTTGCAATCGTAAACCCGGCTGATACTCGTTCTAAAGAATAAATTGACTTGAAGGAAACACTTTGGTCAGCTGCTGTTACGATTTTAGGGTTGCACAAACTTGCACTTAAGACTAAAAATCTTCAGTTTTCATAAGTATTCGACCCCATGCATACATACAACCAGATAGGTACGTTCAGCCGATAAAACTACGAAAAAACACCACATCGAATCTATGTAGTGGGGTAGCGAACATACACACAAGTATTAATCGAAAGCCTTATGTTTGTGACAGCATATGTAGCATAGGGGCTTTACTAAGAAGAGGCCTTTCAATGTTTGTGCTTTGTTTTTAGTTGAAATTAGCCTTGCTTTTGATACGATTAGATTTTTTAGCACTTAGTTACCATTAATTTGCAAGTTTTTGCTCGTACTTTTAATCAATACACATGCTTTAAATTGAGTGCGCACATATGCCAAAATTTGCAAAATTTTCAACAACTGGTTTTCTTATGTTTCATTAAAGTGCTGCCGAGAGGGTGCAAATTTAAAATTATTTAAAATTACTTGAAACTTTGTCATTTTTTAACAAATTCACACCTTTTTTATGAGAAATTTATGAAATATTTGTCATATTTTATCTGCAATGAGAAAGTTTTGGTCGACTTTCGGTCAAAAATGAATTCCTGAACGGCAAATAAGTTTGTCAAAAGTTTAACACGCATTTATTTCCGAGTGAAAAGTCGTTTTGTCTTCAACATAAGACACGTTGGATTTCGCTAAGAAAGCAATTTATTCATTTTGCGTTCATAATTCATGTTTTACAACTGCAAATATTCTCAACTGCAACTGGTGATTTTGTTTTTTGCATATTTTTGCTTCCAATTGCCTTGTTTTTTAGTAAACACCCGTTTCGGATAAAATTGTTTAAATTTTTCTCATTATTATTCCTTATACAAGTAGTGTAACAGTTCCATATCCTAAATATATCCTGATCCTACCTAAATTATCCCGGGTAAAAACCGAACGAAAGATTTGAAAAACAGCAAAAAAGTAATTTTCTAAAAAGTAAACTTTAAGGAAACGTTGGGTATGCAAAAGTATCACAAATCATAGCTACTCAGCTTGTAGCTCAACTGGAAGGGTGCTGGTCCGCAGATTCAAAGATCGGTGGTTCTAATTCCGTCTGTACAGCTTTATCTAGGTTTCTATTCTTCTTTTTTGTTATTGTCCTCATTTTCATCAAAAATGGCTAAACTTTGAGACAATACAGCTGTTTTTTAGCTTATTTTACTGCATTTTTTTGTATTGCAATCACGTGCTTTGTTTCGTGTCAAAGTCTAGCTGTTTTTGGTCGAACTTCAAGTCGTGATTTATTATTTCAGTTGGCTCAATTGGTAGTAAATTTCTATTTTTCATTCATTTATTGCCTAGATTGAGAAAAACTGAGAGTTAATGTGACATATAACAGAAGGGAAGCAATTTTTTGATAACAGTCGATTCATACTTACAGCCGTATGTCCGCTCAACCAACAGATATCAGTTGAAGCTCGAACCAACCCGTACCGGTTGAGATTGTCAATTAATTCTCACTGCTTTTAAGACAAGTCAACTAAACTCCAGAGTCAACGGTTGTGTCAGGTGAAATAACTTTCCGGCTAAGCAGCCATTAGTCTGAAAGTGAACTAGTCAGATCTGTCGCAGCATAAGCTTTGAGCTATAAATCAGATTCACTCTTAGTATGTCACTATAATTGTGACATTAATTGCTATTGTCACCGTTTATCATATCGTACCTGCCTGAAAGATAACTTTGTTCCATGGCTTATATTGCCGCGGTGTGTTGCTTAAAACTCTTAAAAGACTTACTTAAGATCTTACTTGCCGTTAAGTGTCGATTCATACTAACAGCCGTGTCTACGTTCAGTCAGCAACATTATGAAAGAATCATGCCACTATTGGATCGTATACACTACTAGTGGCGTGATTATTTCGCTATTTTGCCGGTTATGTAAGTGTGTTTGTTTGTCCGAAAACAAAAACATTGATCAAATATTCCACAACATTGGCAACCTTCTGGTAACTAATGACTTTCGGTATTAGGTGGACTTAGTCTATGGTTGAACGAAAAATCACAAGAATATTGCCAACAATCTTTGGTCACTACCTCATGAACAAATCTTCATCTTCACAGACACAGTAAGGGACAAATATGAACCACGTCGTGGTTTCAGAAGCATTACATAAGTCTTATCAAGAGTACATAATAGCGTCTCACTCTATATAGAAGAAGAGTGAGACACTCTCCAGCCTGCCTGCGTTCTAGCACAGGCAGATGCGCTGGTCGTTTTCAGGCTACATGTTGACATTCTATGCAACATGTGACTGGCCAATCAGAAACGAGCTTCTATTCTCTGATTGGCAGACGCCTGTGCACGTGCTCCAATCATAAAACGGGATAGGGATAAAGGTTAATAACTCATTATTTATTCATAGTCTGCTTGTAAAAACATAAAAAAAGTTTGCAAATACCCTTGGGGATATTTTGGCAAACTTGCAGCGAAATCGATTGAGAAACTTTGAAGAAATTCAGAAAAGTTTATATCTCAAAAGTTTCTCAATCGATTTCGCTAAAAGTTTGCCAAAATATCCCTAGAGGTATTTGCAAACCTTTTTTAATGTTTTTGCAAGCAGACTATGAATAAATAATGAGTTATTAAGCTTTTATCCCTATCTTAATGCTTATCAACGCATCAGCGATTATATACTAAAGTGTGTTACGCAGGGAATCTACGCGCTGATTGGTCAGCCACATGTTGCATAGAATGTCAACATGTACCCTGAAAACGACCAGCGCATCTGCCTGTGCTAGAACACAGGCAGGCTGGAGAGTGTCTCACTCTTCTTCTATAAAGAGTGAGACATTATTATGTACTCTTGGTCTTATGGGTCCCATGAAGTCTTCCATATCTGGATAGTTGTCTCAGAAGCTTAAATATTTTAGAAACATAAGTCATGTCATCCCATGTTTTCACATAAATTCATGGCTAAAGTCATAGTTAGCCTGATAGATATGCACTTACTACATAATTTATGTAAAGACTTCAGACATACAACTTAAACGTATGTAGTTGTGACTGTTTAAGTTTATGATCAACTGAACTGGTACAAAAACGTCAATAACTCAGCGTAACAACTTTCGTATTAAGCTAAGTTGAAAAAAATTTCAAACATAAGTACATCAGCTAAATCTTTATCAATTCAACATCTGAATAGCTGTATTATTTGTTAAGCAATCAGTCTAGTAGAGCGTAACATTCCATTTAGCAGTCTTAACACTTGAGTGCACTTATTGTAGCAAATAGTGCTTTTTCAAAACGTTACATAGGTACTTGTGCCACGCAAACGTGTTTGCTCAAAAAATGTGCTCCCCGCGTAATTATTTTGACAATTTGTTTTCAAGAAATACTTTTTTTACTGACTTGGTTTCCCTTAAATTCAGGTACCATTTTTAGTTATGTCTTTAACATCATTTGATCTGAAAGTATAGCATGGTCTCAAACGTCCTTTTCGAATGAATTGGTCTATCGTAAGTACATAGTAAATGAGAGAAATCGAAGGAAAAAGTAAAAGGGTATGGATAAAGACTCTAGACAACACGTGGACTAGGACAAAGGGTATGGGCAGGATTAGGCAAAAGGTATAAAGAAGGGAAAATAGTGCGGACAAGGACAAAAGATAGCGACGTAGTTCGACTAGAAGGATGAAAAAGCATGAAGGATATTGACAAGGACAAAAGGAATGAACAGACGAGACTAAGCATATGAAAATACAGAAGACAAAGGCTATGGACAGAACGAAAGGTACGGACAGAGGAGGAGTAAATGGTATAAATAAAGGAAAGGACAAAAAGTACGGACAAGGTATGGACAAGGAGCAACGAAGGGCATGGACAAAAACAAAGGTATGAGCGAATAGAAGACAAAAAATTTAATGAATAACGATGGGCTAAACGATTTAAATAACGAGGGGGAAAAACTTAGATAAGGACAAAATGTACGGATAAATAAAGGCTATGAATGGATAAAACGAAGAATAGAAGTTATTGTCAAAGAGGGACCCATTTTTCCTAAATAAATTGCCCCACAGTGTTTTTGTAAAAATAGAGTAACCGAATTCGATATAGGTCTGATTTTTAAAGCTCTGCAAGATTAACTCTGAACGTTGAACGTTAATGCTTATTTTTGCCTATAATTAGCTGTCTTTTTCACCTCTACAATATTCTCGTTCAGCAAGTCTCAAAAGTCAAAAAGACCCAAATTTCTACAGATTTTCAGCTGCAATTGATCATATATGCTTTCAAAGCAGCATTCTCAGGTATAGAGGCACTGTCACTGGCTAAAGTGAGGTTGACTGTGGCGCGAATCTTTTTATTGGTAAACCTTTACTGGTATTGGAAAAAAACTAGAGGGGTCCTGGTTTTATTTTTTCCAAAGTTTAATTGCTGCCAATAGGCTAAAATTTAAAACAAGTGATTGTTAAAGATATATCAAGCCAAATATCAAAAAAAGTTTTAAATTGTATTAGTTTTTGAGTTCTGTTTTTTGTACAAATATTTAGACCATAGCTCTCTAAGCTTTTCCCTTGTCAATGTATAATGTATATACTCACTCTCAAACCAACACATATTTATATACCTATGGTAAATATTAGCACCATTTTGAGGTCCAACCAGGCAGGCTGGGTTTGCCTAGGCTATGCAACTGAATTCTGGCTAAATGGGGTCCCCAAAAGGTTGTCATGAACTTGCTCTGAAGCACAAATTGAGCAAGATTACATGCATTATTGAGGCTCCCCCATAGAATATATTTTTTGCCAAATCAATTGGTCGTTAGAACCTGTTTTGCTCCCACTCTTGTAGGACTGAAAACTGTTGTAATTACATGAAGGGACACATTGTTGGTTGGTGCACATTATTACTAGTACATACCAAGAGTACATAATGGAATCCCATTGTGTACTCTTGCTAGTACAAATTTTATCAGAAATGGATTTAGAAGGTTTTGTTAATATTACCTACATAAATGAGTGTCTCAAGTTGTCAAACTGGTGAATTATTTATGTAATGCTTGCTGGGAGTTGCTTGGTATATCAATTGTTATGTCACATTGAGTTCTGCTATGTTTAGTATCAACAGTACATAATACAGTACTGTGCAAAAAAGTTCCCTCTTCGTCGGCGTACGACGAGCTTCGTCGTTCGCGAAAAGTGACGAACGTTGGCCGGAAAGTGACGAATCCTAGGATCCTAGGATGTAGGATACTATTAATGTACTCTTATTACTATGGACCTCCCTTTGGCGTGGTAAAAAACTTTCAATTGTATTTGGTAAATCCGTTTTTGAATTGGCCGCAAGTTTAGTGTCAAGAGTTAACGGAACGGACATGCTGTAACTGGAAAAGTTTCTTTCGGATCTCTTTCTGTATCACTCTTCCAATCGGCAGAGCAATAGATGAATCGAACCTTCGCTTGAAAACAGAACTTTAAACCCGGTTCATACTTGTCCTTATTCTTATTCAAATCGGTTTGTCTATAAGCAGTTCCCAGAAAACTATACTTTGCCAAATGAGCCAATTTTTTGTAGAAAAAAAGTTGGTTCAAATGCAGAGCCTATACGTTGAAACAGTGTTGTCAATTATTGATAACAGCTGATCAAAAATTGTCCGTGTCTCTGTCCCTATGTTTTTTGAATTTTGACTCGTGCTTTATACAGCAGAATATATAACATAAGGCCGGCCATATATCTATCTATATCTATCAGTGTTCTGACTAATTTTAGCTAAGTATTTTTCCAAACACCCTTGGTAATGGCTATTGCCTCTGTATAATTAGTTTCTGGTGTCATTTTCGTTAATTAACTAACAAAACTAAGATTACTTAATTGTCTGTTTACTATTTATGACTTCACTCATGCCATGATGTTTAAGTAGGCAGAACCAGCTAGAGCCTAAGCCTAAGCCTAAGCCTAAGCCTTTAGAACTCAGATTGAGGCAAAAGGTGTTCACATTTAGACTCAGTCTAGAATTTTTTAATTAAATATCTTCTGAATATCTCTTTGCAATAAAATTGATTCGCATTGGCTTTGAGTGATCTAAGGTCTGATCAAAAGATGCTGGACGCTGAGACAAAAAGAAACACGCGATTTCATTACGAAAATCATTAATTGCAAGCATCAAGAGTACAGCGAGTGGTTACAAATATCACGCCACCTGTTTTCTCTCAGGGTTCAGCAATTTTTGGTCAGACTGTAGATTACCCAGCTCGTGTTTATTTATCCGTGATCACAATTTTATGAACTTTAGTTTTCATGAACTTGTAGTTGTTTCTTATCGCTGATTTTTGGTGTAGCTAAATTATTACTTAAGACCAAAAAATTCATGCCAGTTTGTTCACAGTTGCTACTTTTTCCGAAACAGATTTTTTACTTTCTTCAATTTTACTTTACTGACATGAACTACATAGGTAGGATTGAATTTAAATAGGTTGTCGGAAGTTGAAAGCAGAAAGATCTAGTCATTTTCATGCATCCCTGAATACTGAATACCCTTCTTGATTGCAGTATTTAACGTAATTAATAGTTACTTATTTATAATTTATGTGGCTAACATAATTAATTGGTAAAATCGTTTTTTCTACTTGCTAGCATCGAAACAGCAAATTTAATAAGCACAGCAATATTTTCTATAATAACTAGGATATTTGTTCTATTTACAGAACCGTCCAAAATTACTTGCTAAAGACTCCGGAGTCACAGCGGAGTCGGAGTCACTTGACACCGGAGTCAAACCCATATGGTAACTATATGGACTTTCAATTCAAGTAACTCCGACTCCGCATTGACTCCTGAGTCTGTAGCAAGTAAATTTTGGTCGGTAGTTATGGCTCGGTGGCGCAGGCCGCAGTTGATTAATCCAAACCCTGTGTGTTCGAATATTGAGCGAGCTTTTAGTCTTTTAAAATAACTATTTCCACTCCAGAATCGCAACTATTTCCGCTCCTGAGTCGCAGATATTTAGCCTTGAAATCACCAAAAGACATATGACCATGAGTGGCCGCGTAATACTTAGCGATCCAAGGAGAGTTGGAAATAGCCACGTTTGCTATCGTCACTATAGCTCTGACGATTTAGTGTCAACGTAGTTATTGCTATAGCTGTAGCAGCTACAGTACCGAACAAAATTACTTGCTACAGACTTCGGAGTTAAAGCGGAATCGGAGTCACTTGACTCCGGAGTCAAAGTATATACAACTCTATACTTTGTCTCCGGATTCAAGTGACTCCGACTCCGCTGTGACTCCGGAGTCTGTAGCAAGTAATTTTGGTCGGTACTGTATATTAGAGGAACGTCAGACAAAGCTACAGCCAAAATCGCCAATTCTAGGGGGGTCACTTCAGCTTGTGTTATGAAACCTGCCCAAGTTCCAGTCATTTTTGCCTCACATTTTTGCCTTTTCAAATTTTTATTGCCCCTTTTTTGTATTCAGCGCTTCCTTAATTCATTAAATGAATGAATCAGACATGTGAAAAGGTTGAGGTTGAGGTAGCTCCTCGAAGTAATGTTAATTTGGCTAAAAGATTTTCGCAATTGTTTTTGTCCATTAGGTATACCTAACTGGTATGTTTATGTTGAAAGAAAGAGAATGCCCCAATTTGGAAGGAATGAAAGAAATGGGGGCGCCGGGAATCGAACCCGGGCCGCCTGCTTCGAAGTCAAGCATGCTAACCACTACACCACAGCCCCCGAGTCTCATAGGCCCTAATTCTCATTTATAAAAGGGTCCCCCCTTCGAACATCGTTGCGACCCTGCAACGATACTCGGTCGATACTCATGCTCCCGGGGCGGACCCGATGCCTCAAGGGCGGAGCACATTCACACGTAGGCCTCCAAGCCTACTTCAATCACACCACACTCTGGGTTTTCTGGCTTACCCGCAACCACAGGGTTTCTCGATCGACCCAGAACGCTTCTCAACCAATACCGAGGGTTTCACCCCTAACCGAAACCGAGGGTTTTCTCCGGCTCACCCCTAATCGAAACCGAGGGTTTTTCGGATTACCGTTAACCGAGGGACCACACCAGAAAGAGACTAGTACACAGTCACACTGCACACAACACGAGTACCGTAAGGGTTGAAGTTCCAACCTCAACCCTAGGCATGGGGCTCCTAACCCGCCTCCGAAGACGGTTCGGGGATAGGGCTGTCCTGAGGACCCGGCCCTATCCTCTCCGTCCTGTCACGGTCGCCACTATGTTGTATAGAAGGAATGAAAGAAATGGGGGCGCCGGGAATCAAACCCGGGTCGCCTGCTTCGAAGTCAAGCATGCTAACCACTACACCACAGCCCCCGAGTCTCATAGGCCCTAATTCTCATTTATAACATTTAATAGGAGGCTTCTAGGCTGGTACTGTATCAAATTTTTGTTGCCATTGTAAAAGTGATGCTATGTGTGTGAGTGGCGGAGCTACAACCGCTTGCTTGACTTTCATATGTTGGAATTTTTTTATAATTAATGATTTTATTATTAATGAGTTTAGCTTTTGACTCCCTATAAATTATTTACTGACCTTCATTCATGATTTCTCTAAGTTTAAGATGTTTTAATTTTTGATATGCAAAAATATTTAAAACTTCATCAAGATATTCTTTAATTAGACTCACACTTAGCGTTTATTATGTACCAAACCGCACTGCTTATATGTATAGCGTACGACTTTATTGTCGTAATATCAAATAAATCATTGTTACGTATTTAAAGGCATGTTCTGTATACTTTGTCAGTGTGATAGCAAAATTTCATGCTATGTAAGCTAAAGTTCTCATGTATTGTTATCAGGTAATTGTTTTGCCGCAGTGTTTCGCTCCGCCTACTCAGTTCTGATTGGTTTGTGATTCAACCTGCAACTTTCATTCATATTCATTAGATCAAAGTAAAATAAACTCTGTAGCAGTTTAGGTCTCAACTTGTTAGCAAGCTATGCTGCCATATGATTTATTCAACTTAACGCAACTTGTAGCAACTGATTGGTAATAGCTAATAATGTGTATTTTGACAATAATAATTATAATTTTCCCTGTTATATTAGTCAGTCCACACAATATTTAGGCTTAAGTTGGTACCATTTAATAGTACTTCGAAATCGACCAAACCGTTTACTATGCGTATTTACGCAATTGCGTAAACAGACGCAATTGCGTTTGGCGTACGTTTTAGACAGCGCATCTGTGACGCCTGCTTCACGCGTTGAAAACAAACATGGGGATTCCCCCATGGGGTGTCAATGGGGCACTCCTCCCCTTTTACTCATAAAGTTTAAAACAGGTAAACCTCACCTACCATTGTTAGGCAATACAAGTATGTAGTGTCATACTCTTCCTCCATTATGTACTCTTGATATAACACACTGCATTGAACGAGGTGGAGCAAAAAAAGCTAACGACTCTACTCTCTACTCCTGCAGCTTAAACCTATTAGCTCTAATCAAAGTCTATAATTTTTTCAAGCAGAGTCCTATTTTTGTTGACTGTCTGACCACAAATTAATGGACTTTTTAATGACACAAAATCCATATAGTACCATTCACATATAATATATTGTTTTTTGAGGACGGTTTTTAGAGACTTGCTATTACTCTTATTTGAAATAATTAGGTTTTATGATACTCACCCACAAATGGGCTTTGTGATTTTTACGCGGCGGCTTCAGCCGCCGTGTAAATATTATAGTGCAAACGTGTGCATCAAGAGCACACAAATACACCTATTCTAGTGTTACCTAGAATAGGTGTATTATTATATGTAACTACGTTACCTAGCTCAGTTAATCTAGTCTAATTAATCTGATTTTCCGAACAGGTTTTTAGAAAACTTTGTATTTTCCTCATCCTGATCTTTGTCGCTAATTTAGTTGTTTACGGTGGAACAAATTAGCCTCTCATTTGCAACTCCTTCCATTACGAAAGTAGCAAAACATCTAGACAAAATCTCCATTCATTCAGCCGTATGTCCGTTCAGCCAGCAAAATTACGAAATAATCACGCCACTAGTTATACACTCTTTGTTTTAGCGTCCGTGGACTCTCGTTTACTCAACCGCCAACGGCCGTGTCCCACCATTTCGGTTGACTTGGCCACCCCTGACGATTACTGTCCCGAGCCGGCCAACCGTCGCCCCCTGCTGCCCCGGAATCGATCCTACTGCTCCCCCGCCTCCTCTTGTGAGTCGCTGCACTCTGACACTGCCGAATCATCCTCCTCAACTCCCTTTGCCTGTGCTGCGCGCAGACTTGGTGCGTATTTATGATGAGTGGATTAAAACGGATTAAGCGGATTAGATTTAGTTTTTGGGGATGAATATGATTACACCAGATAATTTTGAACCTGGGTATGTATCTGGAGAAATCAACTATATTTATGTAAGTGGGGCTCACGTACATACTTAACCCTTGGGCTAGTAAAACCATGTGTTGTGTTATGAAGCAAGTAAACTTTAGGTTTAGTCCACACGCAGGTTACCCACGTGTAGCCAGTCTCTGATTTTCCACTCTACCCTCTGAACTCTTAAGATTGCAGTTCAATTGCAATTCAATTTTACAGAATTTTACAGATTTCTGAATGTGTTACTTTACTTTGCAGCAGATTCTGTTGTAAAAGAGAAATACATAGGGCCTACCAAACTTGGGGACTGTGGTGTAGTGATTAGCACTCTTGTCGCCGGCGCGAACGGCTCGGGTTTGATATGCGGCGCCTTCATTTCTTTCGTTCTTTATAAATTGGGGTCTCCTGTTTTCTGGCAACAATTGACCAAGTTACTGGGTCGACTTCTTCGATGTGGGTAGAATCGCGGCTTCCCTAAGAGCATCAAGCCCCTTGTGTGTTGGCTCGTGTTGAAACGCATCCACTTAATAAGTAATAAAGAAAAAACTGTTTTATGGTTTCTTCAGCCAGCCTTAACAGTATTCGAGGCTGAACTTTTTTATTACAAAAGTACTTTTTGTTTCATAATACATATGTACATACCATGCCAAAATGCCATTTGTGTAAATATTTTATAAAGAGTTCGAAGTTGGGTTCAAGTTTCAACTTAGAAGTAGCCACGTATTTTTATCACGAGCGCATACAACGTATTAGAATCTGCTGGTACTGATCACCGTTTTAAATATATTTGCCCTTTTTTAATACTTGGCCCTCAGTACAAGTCACCGACAGTTATTGATTGTACATTGAATCCCTGCTTAGCTACGGCTGTGTCAATGTGTACTCTTCCTATTATGTACTCTTGGCTTGATTATTTGATAACCTGTTGATTGGCTACTTAAATTTTTTGGGAAAACCTTTAACTCATCTTTTTTGTGGACTCTAGTGAATTATATAGTGAAAAATGCTTATTTTAACTAAAAGATCTCATTTTAAAAATAAAGTTTAAAAATTGCAAGCTTTTCTAGTTATGGTAATTATTAAATATTTTCAAGACATATATATTTACATTTATTTACAACCCTTTGTATTAATTGAAGGGCTTCTGTCTTTCATCCTCAGGACTAACAATATTGAAAATAACAATTTATTTGGCAGAAGAGTGTAAACTAAACTATACTGTAATATGTAAATATAACCTTGAGTTAGTTGAGTGCCTTCGTTTACATTTATAAAAAAACAAAATTTTCTTACTGCTTTTTAACGTTTCGAGACCGATAATCCAATATGATATCATCAAATAACCAAGCCTTCTGAATCTGACTGGCTGGCAGTTTCGGATACATGAATTTCTATTGGCTGTTTCAGTACATTTAGCAGCCAATCAGAAACCAGTCTCTAGTTTGATTGGCTGATTGTTCTTCACTTACTATTTCATGCAAATCGATACCGTAGTATCTACCGTACGATACAAAAACAAAATTTAGATAGAATGCAAATTGGGACCAAGTCTATCGAGTCTTTCTCATATTGGAGTCGGCACGGCAAACCGCTTAGTGCCGGAAAAGTTATTCTAAAATAAGACGACTCCGACTATAGAGATACGCTGACCCTTTGAATTTTTGTGAATTTTTGTAGCGCCACCACACCATTAGTGTCATTAATGGATTTTTTTTATTGCAGGACTGCTGCGTTTTTCCCGCCGTGCCATGTCCGGGGAGGTCGCGTTCGGGTCCGGTTCAGTCTTCGATTCCGACCGAGAGGCCGGAACTTCCGCATCGCATAAATCCGGGTCTTCCCTCGAGCCTGATGCAGAGCCCCAGCCTAAACTAGAGCGATCCAGGAGCGCTGGGGAAAGCGACTGGCCGCTGGAAGAAAACACAGCGCCGCACCAGACCAGACCCAACAGGAAAATCAGTCAGCCAGTATGTGGTTAAACTTGGTGATCTTAAAGCCCGGTTCATACTTGTCCTTAAGGACACAGGGACAGGAACAAGGGCAAATTTCGGTCAGCTGCTGTGAAAAATTGACAAATGGGTTTGAACTAAATATTTGTATACGGTCTAGAAGTGATCTTCACTATCATCATGCAAAAAATAGGCTTATTTGGCTATGCAGTTTTCTAAAATCGCTTAGGGACAAAAGGACAGGGACAAGGACAAAAACGAGTATGAACTTGTCTTAAGGCTCCATTCATACTTACAGTCGTGTATCATCTGTTCAACCGGCAAAATAGCGAAACAATCACGCCACTCATAGTGTACTACATACATTAGCTTGTAGCGGGATCATTTTAATTGACGTATACGGCTGTAAGCAACCACCGAACCTTAAAACTAATAAAAGTCTGAAACAAAAATTGCTGAACCCTGAGACGAAATGGTGGCTTGGTTTTTGCGATTACGGACATTAGCTTTTGTTGTGAAAAGCGCATGTTTTGTGTCAGGATTCAGCAATTTTTGTCATTTTTTTAGATACCAGTGTTAAAAAGTTACGCCTCGTTAGCGGATACGACGAGGCTCATCCTTAAAAAATGGTGTACACTAAAAGGACGCAAGACACACTTTTGCTTTAAAGTTGTCATGCAGTCTGCATTAAAACGGCATGTCAAAATATGCTTATGAATTACGAAAGTTTTAGCTTAATCTTTACCCTCTAGATAACTAACTTGTAAAGCTACTTCATACTTAGTATTAAGTCGCACTTCGTAATTTTAACACTTGTCCCAATGAAATGCGTGTAAAATTTTTTATCATTATTGCAATTTTTTGACAAGTCAAGTATGCTAGTTAAATAGTTAAACTTTTTCTCACTCACAAGACGTAAACGATTGTTTTGAAAGTTTTAGCTTGCAAAATTTAGTATTAATTCAATTCATTTTCAAACAGGTTCATTGTCATATATTGATTATTTTGGTCAACTGATTTGAAAAAGGGACGAAAATTTTATTTTTTATTTTTTTATTTTTTTACTTTTGCTGCATACGAACTGGATTTACTTAAAACAAAATTTTCGAATGTTGGTCGGTCAAATGTGAATAGGTTGTTGTTTTATTAAACTTATTGAACTCATTTTAACGCTTTATTTTCACTTGTTAGACATACTTCACAGTTCACACCATACATGTAACAGGATCAAATTTTTGGGGGGGGGCCTCTCCGGCCAAATTTTGGGGATCCTCCCCCCTTGATCGACCAAAAATCGCCCAAATTTTGCGAAATTTTGTAAAATTTTCTCAAAAAAAGTGCCATTTTCACAAAATTTTGCCCAAATTTTGGGACCCTCCCCCCCGGCCCTTCAATTTTTTTGGGGGTGTCCCCCCCATTCCCCCTCATACATGTATGCTTCACACTATGTAGCAACGGGCTGAATTTTTTCAATCTGACCAAACTCGATTCCGCAGAACTGTCACATTCAGACTTTTAATGGACCCACCTTTCACTCTGAACAGTGGGCACATTTACATATGTTAATTATAATCAAAGTCGGGCAACTAAACCACTTAGAAAATTGAAATTGCCTACAAAATCATTTTGTAGACTGAGTTCACAGCCTAGACACTGGAATAAAAAATTCTTCACTTTTTCTGTGTCTCACCGGACTTTATTAGACAGACAACATGACGGGGGAACTTTTTGCTTGGGTTTAAAGTCGGCACTTTTTTAATCCGGGGGTTTAGTGCCTTCTTAAGCTGATTAGCTGCGAATGTTCTTTGTTTTCAACTTTTCAACTTTAGTTTATATTTAAGGTCGTAAACCTTTCCATTTGGTTTTAGGGTCTATTTTCGCTGCAAAAGGTTTAGGGTGCAACTTAAAAAAAACTTTTCGAAGATCCTTCAAAAAGAACTTTCAGAAAACAGGCTAGCGGCCTTTTTTTGCTCTTAATATACTTATATACGTTAAGTGTTAAAATCAAATTGTAATAAATTATTCTGAAAAAGATACAGCAAGAAAATTTCTTTTGTGAAGTGAACAGAATTAAATAAAAGAAAACAGTCTTAAAAAATCATAATTCTCATTTTAAAGTAACCATTCTTTCAAAACACAGATTTTACTTTAACAGCTATTTCACCCAATTCAGTGGTTCTAGGAGTTCCTGCAATCTTCCAAAAGTTTTAGCTACTTAAAATAGCCCAATCCTAATCCTAAAATTTGTTTTTTCAGAAGGATTAAGGGAAAAGTTATCAGAACTTCGCGAAAAAGTTTTACTTCTTTTTTCAGTGGCGCGTAAACGCAGAAATTGAGCAGCTCTGTGGCTTTTTCCCGCCAAAAAATCCTTGTCTTGAAGCATTTCATAAATTTTGTTCCACTTTCCGCCACCCGTAATGGCCTGTGCCCCAATTTGATCTATTACTGCCACTTTTTTGGCCAGAAGTACTTTTGGAAAGTTAATGAATGTTTTCGAAATGTTCCAGGGTCAAGTTGAACTTCCCTGTTTACTGGAAAAGTAACTTCAACTCAGTGGTTCAGTTTTTAGAAATTTACAGCTCAGCTCAAATCTAAATCAATTTCTAAATTTTATGTATTTAAATACATAGATGCGTTTATAACAGATTTTTATCATGAATCAAACTATCTATGTTTGAATTAATTTTATCTTTATGGTTTATAGTTTGAACTAGTATGATGGATTCGTGAACAATTTTCAAAAAATACTGATATGTATTTGAAATATAGATCCGATTTCTAGTTTCTATTTCATTGGCAGTTTCACCAGTGTGAATCTAAATTAGCATTATGTTTAGACTTAGACCAAGGTTGTAGACTGCGTTAAGGGGGTAGTGTCGCGAAAGCAGTCGACTTTGCGCGACTATAAAACTTTTTTAGTGAAAGATAGGTCATTGTTTTTTATATATTCTAAAAATATGTTTCAAGGCAAATCTTTTTGCCAAGTTTCAGAAAAATTGATGCAGCATACAGTTAGCAGTGAAGTCGCAAAGTCGGAAAAATGACGTTTTGAAAACCTATTCACATTCGATAATTTCGTCACAATTAAAAACCTTTTTGTTTAGATTCATTACACAAAGTAAAAGCACATATACTCCAGTTTATGCACACAAATTTTAGTGCAAATTGCTTGAGTGGTAGCGGAGTAATGCGTGTTTGAACTGTAAAAAACTTTAATTTTATATTTAAACTGTGCGTAACCTGTAAAGTACTCACAACAATAAAGCCAAATAGAAAAAAAAATAGACACATATATAAAAACAAAAAAAAAAAGAAACATAAATATATAACTTACATATATGTCGCAAAAAATAGAGCTACAAAACATATCTACATGACTTCACAAGCGGCCAATCGAATCTGGCGTTGAACGTATGTCTCTATCGGGAGTCTGGCTCACAAATGGGAGGTCAAAATATGGAGATATGAGTCAGGTCGGCAGATTTATTGACACCATATGGCATTTCACAGTTCAAGTAAGGACAATTCAAAGCAAAAAGCTCTTTTGCAAGCATGAGAACCTGCTGGCGACGTCACCTCAAACAAGCAACAGCAATCTAATAGGAGGGCAGATTAGCGGTGATCCACTTTTAATGCACGGGTAATCACTCCGGAAGCCTCAAATATATATACATTTTGTACAACTATTTTTCAAAGGTGCTCATGAATATACCCAAGACGTCCTCACCATATTCACTCTATATATATATATATATATATATATATATATATATATATATATATATACTATATATATATATAAATATATATATATATATATATATATATATATATAATATATAATTTTTTCAAGTGTTTGTTGATTGAATATTACCCTAGACGTTACTCACCATATTTCACTCATATATATATATATATATATATATATATATATATATGTATATATATATATATATATATATATATATATATATATATATATATATATATTTTTTTTATATATATATTACAGTGCCGCCCTGTACAACGAGCTTGAAACTAGTCTACTGTAAACCCAATAGACCATAAGCTATTGTTAAGCCACAGCATAACTCAATGTAATTTATTACTAAGCTTAAACTTGAGCGTCCCATTTTGGACCTCAGAAACTGAGGGCGGTGGCTGGAACTTTGTAACACTCTTTCTAAGTTATCAAAAAAGTTTATGACTCTATAAAATTGTCAGTATAAGTTTTGATTGTGTGAGAAGCTAGCTATTCTGCGCGGCTAAGTTTAGAAAAGCCTAAACTCCAAGTCTGAGAAAAAATATCCTACTTAAGTAAGACCATTTTTTATTATAAGCTACAATTCGATTAATTTAGCAAGATCAGTTCAAAACATCATTATTTCATTGTAACTAATTTTCTGATTGACTAATCAACACTACAATGTTTATACATTGTTCAAACTGTCCTAAAGTCATTTTCGTCAAAAACGATAAATATTATCTAGCGGTTTTTGTGTGTACTTGATAAATCACACATACAAAAAATCTCAGTCAAAATGCAATCTTGGTCATCGAAAATAAATTCAAATTTTTCGACTTTTTTCTCACCATATGGGCAAGAAACTTCAAAAATTGACCGCCATGGTAACGAAACGAGCAATATGTCTTTGTAACTTTTTTAACAGAACTTTGTAATTTTTTTTAAACAGAACTTTGAGCAGAACATAAAATGAATGCGAATTTGGAGCAACTGTTTGTCTCTAGTTATTTTTGCCTCGCTTTGACGTCAGCGGGCGACCCTTAACGGCTGCCAAGGGAACTTTTTGGGATTTGTAAAAGTTTTGACAAAGTTTAACGATAAAGTTTGTAGATGGACTGACGTCAGACATTAGTTCTGATTTAATCTCGTGCATTATGGCCACCCGCTTGTGCCAGCTACTCTTGACAATTTCATCAAAATTTTCCCTAAACCAGGCCCATCTCTCAGTCCCGCTTTTTCACTGTCATGATTTCAGTGTCTAACAACTTCAGTTCTGGAGCTGTGTTTCCGTTCAGTCGGCAAAATTACGAAAAAATCACCCTACTAGCTGAAAACGTACTTCATATTTGTCCGCAAGGTGTTAGTTTGCCCGTAAGCATAACTTTCAAAACACTACACAACTGCGTTATCTGTTGAGGCTGTTTTGTATAATATGAGCTTGAGTATGGAGACTCAAACTATTGGACACTATTGTTTGTTACCAGTATGCTAACTACATAATAGGAAAATTTTTATGCTATGTACTGTAACTCTACAAAAAACTTGCGAGTAGCGATCTATCAACTTAGTCTAAACACTTTAACTCAGTAATTTAGTTATCTGAATCCTTAAGTATTAAGTATTAAGTAAGCTCGAGCATTATATCTTAATTCTCAAGCGCTAATTAAGTCTGTATTACATTATGTAATTATCAATTAGCTAATAATACATTGTTGAAACTTCCATCAGTCTAATACAGCTTACTTTAAAAACTAGTTTTCATGACTTTAAGTGCAAACGTTTGTTTTTTTACCAACTTTCGACAGGTTCACTAGCAAACTTGAGTGCTTATGAGTGTTTGCTTGTATAGGGTTAGACCCGATGTCGTGTTAGGGTCGATTCATACTCACAGCTGTGTGTCCGTTAAGCCGGAAAACTTATAAAAAATCTCATTCAAGCCTACACATCGTCCATTATGACCAGGGTTTATACATACCTACATAACTTTTATTCCAATTTTTATTATCGAAATTTTCTGACTGTAAAATCCAGAACATAATATGTAGCCTAAAAATGAGAATATATATATTTTTGTTGTATTTTTATTTTCATGTTGGGCATAATGTTCTGAGTTTTTGAAAGTCTGTTGAACTCGAACACAAAAAGTCCAGCTAAACATGTTTTTTTTGCAATCCAAAAGTTTCTGCTTACGGACCAACGGACAAAAAGGAGACTGTACAACTACCAGCTACATAAGCTATATTCATTATTTTCTATCTAATTAGATTTTATATCTTCCGCATTGGTCAGACCAAGCCAATTTTGATAACCAAGGCGCCACACTCGTTAGTTGAGCTTGTTTTGGCTGCCGACGTGTCTGCATCTAAAGTGTCCATCCTTTGCATAGCCTTTTTATGCGAGACTCAGCTTAAAACGCCCTTTTTTGGATGAAATAGAACATCGTAATGAAAAATTCTACACGCATTTCATAGGATCCCGCGTTCGACTGTGATATAGACTATTTATTGCTCTCGATTTTAGGCCCGAGTGATTCAGACATCAAAAGCCGTGCCTACCTCTGCCCGATCAGCGTGTGAAACTGATAAAAGGCGCAGACTATTGTAAGAGCATTACGTCATGACTGTACTCTTGGCACTGCTTAGCTATAAACGCCAGTCTCACATTACTGTACTCTTGGCACTGTTTAGCTGTAAATTGTAAGATTACTATCATAACAAGCTCGTCTGCTGAGTGAAAAGTGTCACTCCTGATTGACCTAGGAGTGTTTATATTCCGCAGGAAATATGGAGTGCGGCCATAACCGCGCATTAGAGCAAGGTTTTGGCAAAGAGCGAAGCATTAAAAAATGTAATCCACTGAAGTCTCAAAGGTATGTAACCCTACTAATAAATTAAGGTAACTAAATTTTCACTGACTACATATAGCTAACTGTAGTTCATTAAAGATACAATGTTTGCTGCCGACTGTCCAGTTTAACTAATCATCGTTCTTGTTCAAGATATACTGTGGTGGCAACAGCTAATAACATACACCTAAGCATGCGCCCACGGTTGTAAAATTCCTAGGTAAAATTTTATTTTATTTCAGTTTATGTAAAGCTTTCTCATGTGTTTCAATCGACACTGCTTGCTGAGTCGTTCACAGTACTGCTTTACATCACCGTCTTCTCACCGGCAGGCTTATGTAGCTTAGTTGGTAGAGCGTTCGATTCTTAATCGGAAGGTTGGTGGTTCGAGACCGCTCCGGCAGTCACTTCTTGAAATTTCAGTATAGCGATCTTCTGCAATGCAGGCAGTCAGGCACTACAGAATCTATCACTAGCTGATCGACCTACCTGTCCTTCCAGTGTTAATTAACACTGAAAAATTGACCTACCGAAAAATACATAGGATTCCGAGATTCTGAATATAGTATATACGCGCCCCCTATACGCGGCCCCTAGGGGCCGCGTAAAAAATAATATTCTCTTGATGCTGTGCAGTTATCACTGTATTTATTACTTTATTATTTTTAGTTAGATTCACTAAATTTAAGCCAGCTGAATATAATCTCAACTTTATTTTTTGTGCCATAAGAACAAAGTACGACAAACAGTGTAATTTTTGCCACTGGTTACTGCTAGTTGACTGATCAAGCTAGATCAATTGGCATCAGGTTTTTAACAATGAACACTTTCAGAAGCTTAAAAAGTAAAAGTAATCATACACATTTAAGGTAAAAAATGAGACAAATTTTGGAAGCTCATTACAAAACGTTACAGTTATTTTTTTCCTGCAAAGGCAAAGCTAATAATTGGCACTCCGTAATTGCACCTGCGAAAAAAATAACTGTTGAAGTAAAAAAGTTTTTAAATTCTGGTTTTATTGCCGAATACCAGAATCATAAAAATTGAACTCAAAATTACAAATTCTCTTTAGTGGCAGAAGCCGACACTCCGTTTTTCTGAGGCACAAGCTTGAAACCAAAGCTTGCTTCTGATTCAAACTTACTCAGTAAAAAATTCATGAATGAACTAACATTCTCTAGAGATGGCTTATTTAGGTATAGGTAAGCTTTTTTTGTTTGGTTTGAACTTAGCAAGGATTTTTAACTTTTTTCACAGCACCCTTGATTTTGTAGCTGTAGTGCAGCAATGTGTCAAGAGTACAGTTTTCTGTAATATATGCTCATCACTTGTTTTAGCACTGCCGGATATTATGTTAATTACTTGTTTAAAAATCTATTTGTTTATGAATTAGCTATCGAGGATTTCTTATTTGTTGAACTGTAAATATTTTCTTATACACTTTAATAAGTATTATCTGTGATAATGACTAAACGGTGAGTTTTACATAATTTGGCTAGACATTTTCTCATTTGTATTGCGAATCAAATTACCTTGTAACAGATACTGGAGGACACATAATACTGTTTAATTTAAGAATAATATGCAATAACATTAAAATAATAACATTAAAACCCTAAGCAGTACGTAACATTGTGCCTAGATTCATTATCTATTATATGTATTAAAAGTGTTGATATACTGAACCTAATCTCTACTTTTCGGCATGTATAGGTAATACTCCTAATTCCCATGTAGGTCATGGACGTTAGGATAATTAGCTTATATACGCATAAATTACATAAAAAAGCGACATATAAACCGACGTATGTACACTAGAGCTAAAACTCGAACTAGAGATTAGGCCTGTTGCTCAACTTTACAAGTCTTAGGGCCTATTCCTTTACCGGATTAAAAGGACTGGACTTATTTTAGTCCGCGGTTTTGGAATGACAAGTCGGACTAAACGGACTAAACGGTTTAAAATAAGTCTGCTGCTTAATTTTAGTCCGAACCCATTCCTAAACTACCACCGGATTAAACTTTTTAGTCCGATCCCGTTCCTAAACTACCACCGGATTAAACTCTCAGCTGGACTAAAATTAGTCCGATTAAAAAATTTCCGTTCCTAAACCTGATTTAAATAAGTCTGTTTAGTCCACTCGCTGCATTTTACACGGAGTTTTAGTCCGCGATTTGTTACGCGGATTAAACGGACTTAACTTCCCGGTGCCCCCCAATTATTCTCTTGCTACTTATCACTACCTTAACCAGTTTGGACGATCTATATATCAAATTATAGCTGAATAATTGGGCTATTTTATAGTGTATTTTAAATATCTGGTATAAAAAATGTATTCCAAAAAATCTTCGTCAAAATTGCTTTTTTTGGTCGATTTCCAACAAATTCTTGTCAAAAATTAAATAACAGATTTTTGATATGTTAAAAAAATAATATTGTTTTATATGATATGATAGGTATGTTTGATATTTTAATCAAAAATAATCCAAAAAAATTACTTTTACGTTGCTTAAGTTATTCAAGTCGGTTTCGAACATCCAACCTATCTGGCCGAAGGCGAACGCTCTGACCACTCGGCTACGCTGGCCTGAAGCATTACGTGCTAAATAGTCTTTATATACAATGGAGATTAAACAATTAAAATAGATTGTCATTTGCAGCTAGTTTTTTTATATTATGTGCAGCTGCAAATACATTTTTATATTGCGAAAACGCTGTTTTCAAACAGCGAGTTAATTGTCAACTTCAACTGCTCAGCCAATCAGAGTACAGTTTGTAGGCGGAGACAAAACTGATTGGCTGGTGCGAAAAAACATTATAGTGGCACCAGAATACAAATTTATCAGTGTCGGGAAGTTTAAGTTTAGGAATGACACCGGACTAAATTAAGTCCGACTAAATTTAGTCCGATTATAAATTTGGGCCATTCCTAAACTACCGGACTAAACGGTTTAGCGCGAAAAATGAAGTCCCGCTTGATCGGACTAAACGGACTTGAAAATCAGCGCGCTAGCTGTTAAGTCCGTTTAATCCGGAGGTTTTGGAATGGCTTTTTTCAGTATAATTTTTAAACCGTTTAGTCCGATTATAATTAACCCTTTAATCCGGTAAAGGAATAGGCCCTTACAATTGTAACAGCTGTAAGTGCAAAATCAGTTGCTTCGTTACAAATTCATCATAAATTCATTATGAATTACAAGATTTTGCAGTCACAATTGTCACAATTGTTGGACTTGTAAACTTCAGCAACAGGCTGCAACTTTCAAACACTGATTAGCTCATACTCTAACTTTCTAACTTTGATTGAAGTCCATTTATGCTTACATAGTTTTAGAAACTTAAGACTTTAGTTGAATGAAATTCGATTGAAAAAACGTATGAAAAACTTTATGCAAAAACTTTTTAAAAGGTTATGAAGATTCCCACTTTCATATTGGCTTTTGGAATTTAAAAGTTAGTTCTTAATTTCTGTATGGTTGCTGATTTAATCGCAGAATTCAGCATTAAAATGTTATTATTAATCTAGGTTAATTTCTACTGTTTCAGCTTCAACAGTTTCAGCGAAAATCGTCTAGCCAAAAAGTTGAGCGCGCTGGGAAAGAGAAAAGACGACCAGAAAAGTAGTGTTAATAAAGAAGATCCAAAAACATGGGCCTTGTCGTTTGATAATTTGCTGCACAGCAGAGGTGAGATGTACGGTTCATCTGTAAGGACAAAAGGACAGGGGCTAGGACAACTTTTGATCAGCTGCTGTGAAAAACTTGAGCGAAGATTTTGGCTGATTTGTTGCATAAGTACTAAAGTCTGACCAAAAATGGTGACTAGAAACAAAACAGGTGAAGTGATTTTAGTAGCTAGTCGCTGTACTCGACTTGCAATTTGCAATAATGGTTGCAATTTGGTCGATGGTTGCAATTTGTTCCTTTCGCTATGAAATCACATGTTTTTTGTGTCAGTGTTCAGCATTTTTTGGTCAGCCTTTATCTTGGGTTTAGGCTTAGGCTTCCGTACCTAGCCAACGCTCTAACTTTGTTCAGACAACAAAGTGTCACGTTTAATTTACCTACCAGTTTTCTTGTACAATTTTCTAATTTTTCAAAAAAGTTTTCAAATATGAAAACATTAGCAAAATTTCAAAATTTCGGATAACAGTTCAAGTAAGGCTACAGCTCGCTTTAGTTTCCATAAGACCTGTCATAATGTCCGTGTAACAATTATTGTAATAGCTAATCTGCTGACCGAAAACAATAATTTATTCATTTATTTTTTAGAAGGCGTAATGTTATTTCGACTATTCCTTCAACGCGAATTCAGTGAAGAGAATATTGACTTTTGGCTTGCTTGTGAGGAATTCAAACATTTAAAGGAGAAGTCCCTGCCACAGCGGGCGCGCGAGATATACGGGGATTATGTGGCCATTCAGGCTCCTAAAGAGGTCAGAGCAGAAGTTGTTTTTGTACCATTATATCTCCGATTTTGTGCTGAAAGACGTATCATATATTTCACGCTCATCATGTTTTTTCACCATAAAAATCTTTTCGAAGATATATTTCGGAAAAAGCCTAAATTAAAATTTGGGTAATTTGCCTATGTGATGTAAAAATTGGCTTGCTCCAGGCGATATAGCTAATTTCGATTTTTAATTTGTAAGGATAGATTTTTAGTTGCAACTGTAAGTCCGTTCAGCCGGAAAAATTACGAAATAATCACGCCACAGTCTGATCTTATGCACTAATAAGCCCGGTTCATACTTGTCCATAAGAACACAGGGACAGGGACAAATTGCAACCAGCTATTAGACAACGTTGACGAAATTGTTGCATTTAATTTTTTTGCACACAAATTGAACATTTGTTGGTGCAAAAAATTGGCTCAATTGGCCGCATAGTTTTGTTTGAACTGCTTAAGGACAAAACGAGTGGGATAAGCATAAGGACGAGTATCAACCGCACTATAGTATGCACGATATTAAGTATGTAATGAATCGATTGTAATATTTTCAGGTGAACATCGACTCTGGCACCCGGGAGCTGACCGTACTGTCCATAGCCCAGCCCACGCAGAGCACGTTCGACCAGGCCCAGGCTAGAATACAGTCCCTCATGGAGAAAGACTCATACCCTAGGTTTCTCAAGTCAGAACTCTACCTGAACTTGTCAAAAAATGCGTGACTTTTTGTTCATGATTGTTTTGATATTTCTGTCATTGTTTATTGTGACTGGAATTCACAAAAGGTGTTCAACTTGAAGGGAATCTAAGGAGTAAGGACTATCACGTTGTTTTTGGACGAACATAGCAGCACGCTGATTTTTTTACATTGTTTTTTTCTTGCTTTACAAACACTTCAGGGTGATTGCTGTATTACTTATAAGCGACAGTCTTACGTTTTTTTTGACAAATTTATGACAAAAAATTAAGGTACTTATGCTTGTCTGTACAAAGTTTGAATCGACCCTTAGATGAGTTTGATCACCTTTTGTGAATCTCTGTTATGAATTTATTGGATTTAGCGGATTAGAACGAAGATTAAGTAGAAACTATTTTACGAACAAACAGTTTTTGATCATAATCAGATTCAGAATATTATGTATTTTCAACTAGATTTATCAATTTATGTTCAAACCAGTTGTTCTAAAGTCTGACGAAAAACTGCTGAACCCTGAGACAAAACAGGTGGCGTGGTTTCTGGGAGTACTCGCCGTACTCTTGATGCTTGCCATTCGTTCTTTTCGAAAATCGCTTGTTTCTTTTTACATATCTTAGGGTCCAGCAATTTTTGGTCAGACTTTAGCTATTGAGTAACAAAATATTTAATCCGCTAAATTACATATTCCGATTAACTTTCTGAACTTCATTTTTGTCTGTGAAAGCAGTTTTGGTATTTTTTGCACAATTTTTGACATTGTTTACTAATATTTAACCGACAAAAATGCCTTAAGTTATGAATTTTTCAGCACTCATTTGAAAGCAGTACAAATTTCACATGTAGGTATGTAATATGTAATATTGTTGCACATTTATGGACTGTTTTTGTAGTTTGTATGCCGCATCGGTTAACTAACGTGCATTTTTGTTACTAGTCGTATAGCGGAGACTATGCAGCAGTTTTTGCTTGGCCGGTTAGTAATTTTACTCGGAACTGAAAAAGTTCTTACCCCAGGGCTGCTGCTTTTACAGTTTTTTCACAATATAAGGTTTGCTACCCGTCAAGTAACTTTAACCGTTTTATCTCTAACGTAAACTGTATGTTGTACGCAGCTGTAAATAGATAAATTGTATGTTGGCAAATTTTTATGCAATTAAAACAGTTATTGCCTTAGCTAATTTTACCAGCTTCGAGCTTAAGGACTAAAGAGTGGAGCTAGCCTTAGGTTCGTATGTCCGTTCTGCCAGCAAAATTTAATACGAGTGATACGACCAAGAGTACATAATAGCGTCTCACTCTATATAGAGTGAGAAGCTATTATGTACTCTTGGTACGACCAAAACATGACAATTGTCAGCTATAGCTAAATCGCCACTTCTATCTGCCTGAAAGGTTCTGGTTCCTCCAGAAATAATTCATACGTTAACCAAATTTAGGTAAAAAATAATAAATGTAATATCTTTTCGTCTGAATGTCATGAAAGCGTATCGAAACGAGCTTAAAGCCTTATTTATTCACACCGCTGGAACACAAAAAACAGTGGCAGAGAAAATAAATGATCCAGAAGAGACAAACCTACCCGAATCTGCAGACCAGCACTCCACCAATTGAGCTTTAGTGACGAGTTGCTGAACATTATTCAAATATATACCAGTCGATTCATATTTATTTACAGCCGTATGTCCGTATAGCCGGCAAAATTACGAAATAGACACGCCATTAATTGCCTATAAGATCAGAATGTGATTATTTTTAGTACCTAATTCTGCCGGATAAACGGACATACAGCTTTAAGTATGAATCGAGCCTTACACTGGATTGCACCAAAACAGAACAGCTCGAGAATAGGAATAGCTTGAGAATAGCTCAGGAATAAAATAAGTATTTATTGCACCAACATTTAAGCTCAAGAATACTTATTCTGCAACTTTGGGAATAGCTCAGGAATAGCTCGAGAATAACTCAACAAGCAGGCCCCAAAAGGGGCAAGGTTCCTTTGTTGAGTGCAAAATCCATATTTGTCACCCTTAACAATTCGCCACATTTAGCTTCGCACCTCAGTGTGCAGTGTTGGTATCAGCGCTTACATAAAATACATACTGAGTTACTGAGCTGTAAAAATTTAAAAAAAATTGGCCAGAAACATGTACTATGTATGTAGTTGCCGAAACCACTTTTGATTTCAGAACCTAAGTTCACTTTATTGACAAAAAAATACAACTGTGGGGTTCGAACCCAGGCAGTAAGACAATCCTCTTGAACTATCCTAGCGCCTTCGACCGCTCGGCCACGCTGCTTACATTGCAATGATGTTTAATTGTCACTACTTGTGAAAATAAAAATGACATGACTAATATGCGCTCAATAAGTATTCAAATTTATATATACTTATTTTTTAATAATTATAAACCTACGTTAACTTTGCTTTAGCTAACTGAAGAACTAGAGGTTATGCCACAATTTGAAGTTTGAAACTGGAAAACAAATAATAGTCTAGACAGTCACGTGAATTGCATATGTGTTTTGTCTGAAACATTACATTGGCCAAAAAAATTTTAATGAACAAAAATCAATCAAAATTACAATTTAAGATCTTTGAAAAAGTGTTCTTTACAATTTGTTCGTTTAAAAGTGGGAACAGCGCCGTTTTCAAAAAAAAGAACAGTCAGCTCCCATACTGACTTTACGTGTTAATCATATGCGCATAACAGCATGTAGCTGCTACTTTTGCACTGCGCAGAGTTGGTTTCAAAACAATAGTTCCTTCTCTAGAAGGAACAAAAATAGCCCGAGAATAGCAACCATTATTGCACCAACCAAAGTTATAGAATAGCTTATTCTACAGCTATGTTAATGTTATTCCTGGTCTTGTCAGGAATAGCTCGAGAATAATCTAATATCTTTTTAAAAAAGTTAACAAGTTACAAGTTTTCAACATATTTGTGCTTTTTGCGCTTCTGAGCTATATATTTAGTGTAATATATCAAACAAAAAAGTTTCAACAAGCTCAATGTTTGCTCTCCGTCGAAATCAAGTTACCGACTGGTCCCGAGTCGACATAGGTTCGGTGAGCGGACGAGAAACAAATGTGCTCTCATAGCAAGTCTGCAGGCTGGGCCTACCTAGGCGTTTTCTCGAGTTTTATTGGTTGTTCGCTAAGCTGCGATTGGATAAAAATGATGCAGCTTAACTTTCAATGGATATTGGGAGAAAAAGATATTTTCGAGAATTTATTCTCGACCTATTCTTTAATGGTGCAATGAAATAGCTGGAGAATAAAACCTCGAGAATAACTATTCTGGAATAGCTCGAGAATAAGTTGGTTCAATTGGCCATTAGTCTAGTCGAGCTGCGTAGATCCATTTAAAACTTTGTCCACAAAGTTCCAAGAAAATGTCAACTGAACACTCCACTAGCCTTAATTTTTTGTACCCAAGCCCGCTAACTGAACATGTGCATGAATCAATTCTCAGAGTGCAGGCATACCTACAAAGTGCTCATGTAACGTTTTTTGCTGCCTCACAGCTGTGGTGTCACTCGGAAACAACTACATAAGTTGTCCTTACTGAGATGACCAAGAGGATTATCCGTGGCTTGCTAGCAGTCGTTACTTATTTTACATATTGTGTTCACCTGGCTGTATCGCCTCCATGCCACGTAAAAACAGTTACAGAATGCGAACGAAAATGCAAATACAATAAGCAGCGCAATAAAAATCAGTCTATTCTCGAGCTATTCTTATTCTCAAAACTAATCTGCTTTGAAGAATCAGACTGCATAGATATAAAAACGTGCATGACCGACTGATGTTTCTAAACTAACATTATCTTCGGGATATGAGTAAGAGGACAGGAAAAATAACCAATAATTTATTAATATAAACAAAGATTATTATAAATATAACATTATATGTACCATACTAAAACAGTCAACCGGTACAAAATCAACACCCAAATCATTAGAATATTTCTTTTTCGCGTGGTCAATTTTTTCAAAAACAATTTTTTGTGACTACATTTTTAGTATATTTGCCTTTTAGAAACTTTTTGCAAAAAACGTTTCAGAAACCCACAATTTCCTATTGTCCCTACTAAAAACAATGCATTATATAACAATTAATCGAATAACAACAACATAACTATTAAAACAATAAAATTGTGAAAACAACATCAGTTGGTCAACGCCAACAAAAATACAAACGTAATCCACTAAATGTCTTTTCATTAATTCGGATTAACTGCATTTAGATAAATTTAATAACTAACTTAGCAATACTCACAATAATGCCCCAAAAAACACAGAGGAGCTACTGTAGTGTTTTCAGAAGCTACGATAAATTTATTAGTCTAATTAATCCATTCAAAAAAATTAACAAAAAAGCCCTAATGTATAAACCTCACGTCATACTGGGGAGAAAGCTTGCAATGCCAATAATACAGGACACAGCGTACTCTAAGCATCAGAATAATTTCGCTCCATCGCTGAAGTAAAACTACAATTCTCGCTAAAGACTGGCCAAAAAGTGCTGGACCCTGAGACAAAAGTAAACACGCGATTTCATTACGAAAAGAATGAAATGCAGGCATCGAGTACGGCGAGTAGTAACAAAAATCGTGCCTGCTATTTTGTCTTGAGGTTCATCAATTTATATGTCATCAAGACAAAACCCACCTCTTTCTACAGTAATATAATACTATTATGAAATTTAGCTTTACAACACTCATTTGTTCATAATCACATTGTGATTTTACAGCTAAATTGCTTAGTCACAAACACCACTAATGCCCAAGCCTGTCAATCCCCATTTATTTGTCTTGTGGCCTCTCAGAGCACATGACAAAAATTGAACAGTAACACAAACAATGCATAAATTATTGATCAAAAAAGACTGCTAAGTCGCCACACAGTAGTTTTTTTGAACCTCAAAAAGTGGAGGGCGGTTTTCGGTAGTTTTATGTACTCATCTGTAGCAGTGAGGGTATTTGAAAAAATGAAAAGGTATACAAATACTGAATATGACCCCTTAGTTGTTTGTTTGCTACGTTCAAGTGTTACCCAAAAATATTTGACAAAATTTAATGCACAAATTCCAGTCTTTTCTTATTGTATTCAACAAAAATTACCAATAAAATAGCCATTTAAGTTTCGCGTTTTTGCGTTCTCAAAAAAGCGCTTTGTGCTATAATTAGCACAGTTATTGCTTTCAATTGAAAATAAAAAATAAATATTCATCAAGTGCAAAAAACTGCTAGCTCCACATATAGTGGCACACGCACAAATCCTATATTTTTAAATTGATGTAATTTTTTGCTTTTGGCATACTTTTGGAGCATTTTGCACTCGCCAGGGGTAAATGCCGAGATTCAGGATAACTTTTTAAGCAGTAACAAGCGAGGCTAGTCCCGACAACTCCAAATAGAGGGGGAGGGGCTTATCCAGTAATCTTAAATCCCCCTTCCTAGATCATGCTTAAGTACATGCGGGGTCCTATGCTAATACAAGCAGGTCAGCCTGTTTACCCTTACCCGCAACAGGAACAAAGCAAACAATAAAAACAGACGTATATAGATGTTAATTCATTCATAGATAAAAATCTTGAAAATATGCTAAAATTTCATAATACTCAAACTCTACTCACTCCCGAAAACAAACACACCCGCCCCAAGAAACTCCCAGCCCCCTTGCACAAAAATAACAATAATAAACAATAAGTAAACAGAATCATAATATACTATGGTCGAGGAATGCAGACTGTATAAGTTTACCACCAAAACCGTAGGTAAAGTACGACTAACAAAACGATTAGGCCCACAGCTCCGATTTTCATGTAAATAGAGCGTAGGTTCAGATAACGAGCGTCGTCGCGGTATTTCTTGGAAAGCATCGATAGATTGGCAGCTTTGTCGTCCAAAACTGAAAAATAGAATATTTTTTGCAGGATTGTAA
This sequence comes from Trissonchulus sp. WLG1_4, assembly GCA_030248245.1. Lineage (NCBI taxonomy): Eukaryota > Metazoa > Nematoda > Enoplea > Enoplida > Ironidae > Trissonchulus > Trissonchulus sp. WLG1_4. Next base: position 35,379 of record JASANF010018253.1, read on the forward strand.
ATGTTTTATGAACTTTTGAAACTATTTTTACACAAGTTTCCTGTATTACACAATACACAACACTAGGACACAAGCTAAGGGACGAACTAGAAAAAACATCACCAAATATTGACTGAAAAAAGTTGTACATCGAGTGTCAATTCATACTTACAATTTGCCATATGTCAGCTCAACCGTGCTTTTGAAATTAATAGTGGCGTAAGGTGTGATTATTTCGGCTGAACAGACGAACGGTAAACTAAGTAACTAACGTAAAATAAAAATAGCCATTAGAGTTTTTTGACGATAAACACAGTCATAAAACTCGCGCAAAACCTTTCGTAAACGGACTAATGGTTAAGCTCGCGAAAACTTCTCACCACATTAATGAGGCACAACACCAAAAGAATAAGCTCACATCATAACAGAAGAAACAATGAGCTTACTTTCCAGGGCTTCCCCACGATGAATGACGTCTTCAATATTTTTCACCATGATGCGCTGCACGTCCTGCAATTCGGTGCCCACGCGGCTCAGATTGTGTCTGGCCCGAGAGTCTGTGAATTTACGTTTGGCCGTCTGAATGTAGCTGTCTGAAAACACAACCAAAGGAAACATATTATAAATACATTTAACAGGGTCAAAATTGTGGGGAGGGGCTTCTCCGCCCAAAATTTAGAGACCCCCCCCCCTAATCGACCAAAAATACACTCAATTTTGCGAAGTTTCGTCAGCATTTTGCAAAAAAGTGCCGTTTTTACTGCATTTTGCCAACGTTTTCGGGACACTCCTCCAGCCCTTGGGTGGGAGGGGTCCCAAGCCATCCCCACCATACATGTATGAGGGGGGGATGGGGGGGGACCCCCCCCCAAAATCGAGGACCCGGGGGGGAGAGTCCCCAAAATTTGGGCAAAATTAAGAAAAAATGGCACTTTTTGGTGAAATTTTTAGAAAATTTTGCTAAATTTAGGGTATTTTTGGTCAATCCGGGGGGGGGGGGGTCCCCAAAATTTGGCCGGAGAGGCCCCCCCAAAATTTTGACCCCGTTACATGTATGATCCCCACATTACAAGGAAACTGAGATCCAATAATTTACATATTTTTGCTTTGTGAGCTAACCAACGCTCTTGTTTACTAAACCACCAATTGCGGCTTCGTGAGCCACTTTCTACTGTTCTCTGCCCCCCCCCCCCAGTCCAAAATGTATGATCTCAAATTGGAATACAGTTGATTATTATACAGTGAAACAAAATTTCTTGGTAAATAATATACCGAATTCAATGAAGTTATAAGGCCTCATGGCAGTGTCCACCCGACGCCCGTAGTGTGTGCTGAATTCGTTCCTGAGATCCTCCAAATATCCAAAGGCCAGCTTTTCGGGGAAATTCGGGTCGCACAGGCACAGGTAGCAGACGCCGGCTTCCGTCAAGTAGCTGCAAAAAAGGATTAATTTGTTCACAATATTTTGATCCATTTTTCTGCATTTGTCAAAACAGAGTTATATGAAATATATACATACGCTATACTAGTTACATACGTGTAAATAAAAATTTGTTTTTAAAAATATAGAAATGAAATTAAACAGAGTTGGGTCCTTAAGCATATATAATTCTATTTTATATATATATACCTATTTTTTATACACCTATATTATAATATGTACGTATATAAGTTAGCGATCGACCGGAGGCTCCGGCTCCGGCTCCGGCCGGATTTGAGCCTCCGGCTCCGGCTCCGGCAAAAAAAGTGCCGGAGCCGGAGAATTTTCAATGTTCAAACTTAGGTAAAAAGTTCAAATTTTGAGAAAAAAATCACTAGGTTAACGAAGCGGTTCGTCGGTTACAGAACTTTATTACTGCCAATTGTAATGGAGGTGACTACCCTTCTCTAGCATTACGTATTTTTACGTCTCCAATTGACTAAACTCAGCTTAAAAATCAAAAGTTTCTCACAATTTTTTCTAGGGACTGCCGCTCCCAAACCCCTATAGGCAACTACGTGACTTACTGATTTGAACTTGACTTTTAGCTCTGATGTTTTCGGCCGGTCAAATTTAATACAATGTTTGCATGTGCTGTTATTACGCAAATTTTTGTGTTAAAATAGCAAAAAAATTCATTTTTTTACACATTACAAACATCGAAAAGTCATTCTTCCCAAAGTTTTTCGCCGGCTACGCGACTGATATACGCCTAATTCCAAATTTGTCTATTTTTTGGGGGTATAGGTCTATAGGTATAGGTCACAACAATTTTGCAAAGTTGGACTAAAAGGGGAGGTTTAGACGGCCACCCTGAACAACAACCTTCTTCTGACTCCTGACTCTGCCCTTGGCACCGCAGTCAAAATGCCATACTGGTCAATTTGACCAAATTTTTGACCTTTTATCAATGGTGAAGAAAATTTTTTGTAAGATCACCCAAAACAGGGAGTGGCCAACTACTGGTCGTATGATTGTGTAAAGACTTGTATAGAAATGGGGCGTTAAACTTAAAGAATGCTGTTTCGAAAAAAATTGAAAATTTTTTCACAATTGTCAACATTTTTTACTAATTGAAATTTTTTTGAAAAACACTGCCTCCGGCTCCGGCTCCGGCATTTTCCGGCTCCGGCTTTGGCTCCGGCTCCGGCAAAATTTTACCTCCGGTCGTTCGCTAATATAAGTACCAGCACCAGATGGACCTTGAAAGCCAACACAAGTTTGTTTTAAACCTGTGCTATCAGTGATTTTCAACGACCGTGGGGGTTCGGGAGTAATATGAATCTTCAGGATCTGCAACGCTACGATACGTTCATAAAAATATCACTGTTACAACTTTCTAGCACTATAATTATATATTCTGACTAATCCTCAAAGCGAAGAATAATGAGTCGCCAGTAGTTAACTCTCTCAGAGCCTATTCCTTTACCGGATTAAAAGGACCAGACTTATTTTAGTCCGAGGTTTTGGAATGACAAATCGGACTAAACAGACTAAACGAGTTAAAATAAGTCTGCGGCTTAATTTTAGTCTGACCCCATTCCAAAACTACCACTGGACTAAACGGATTTAACATGCACGCTTAACATTAGCGTGAATAATTAAGTCCGTTTATATAGTCCGACTACAAAGCAGCGCGCTAAAAGTTTAATCCGAAGGTTTTGGAATGGCATTTCTGAGCTTAATTTTTAAACCGTAGTCCGATTATAATTAACTCTTTAATCCGGCAAAGGAATAGGGCCTCAGATATTCTATTTTGCCGTGGATTCAGAATTGCCATTGCCACATTGGGATTCAACCCCCACGTCCAGAAAATGCACATAAGTTTCTAAAGTTTTCATCAAAATATTGTATACGCAAATATAATTGACTTACTATAAATGACTTACTGAAATATATATGGCGGACTTTGTAAGCTGCATTTTGACGGGGAAGAATGGTCTAGCTTTCGAAACAGTAGTTTTGCTTGATTTGTAAATCGCACCAAATTTTGATCAGCCTGAAAGAAACAAAGTAACTATATATATAGTGGACCGGGGTAAAAACACTAATTTCGACCTTAGTTTCTAGGCAGTTATCCATGGCACTGTTGATTCCCAAAAAGTAGTCTAGTTATGTGGGAGCCGGGCTATAGACTGTATATATACAACATAAAAAAATTTGGCCAGCAACCACCGTTTACCGGCCAGCTTAAAAAATAAGCTTCGTTTTTTTACCCCGCATGGGGTAAAAAACGAAGACCGGGGCAAAAACGAACAACTGCTTTCATCGAGAGATTTGCTCGTGTAGAGTGTAAACACAGTTGCATCATGTTTTACAAACATTTAGCTGCTGTGTGGACTAAAAAAAAGAGTTTTTATGACACTCATGTGACTAACAGTATTTGTTCAAAATTCACACCCTTTTGGACAGAATGAAGGTTTTATATACGTCTCTATTAATTTAGAAACTGAGCTCAAAAACGGTCCGGAGCTACCAACTCTGTATTTAAGAGATGAACAGCAGTAAAACACAAAAAAATTCCTACAATTTAGTGAAACATCACCAACACAGGTTTCGTAAGGGGTATATATCCCAGAGTGGACCAACTGCCAAAAAATGTTTCACGGTCAGATAAACGGTTTTATTGAAGTCTATGCTTGTCCTTACCCCTGGGCTTTTTTGCGCAAAAAGTTCGCAAATGCTTAAAATAATAAAATGATTGCGAAAAATTTTCCAACCTTTTCGCAAAATTGCCAAAAAATTTTGACGCAGTGGAGGGTGAGCTCGCAAGTCTATATGCTGATTTTTGTGGTTTAGTCGGAAAACGTTTCCGATACTTCCCCAATTGACCAAATTTTGCCTAAAAATTGAAAATTTCTCCGACTTTTTCTGATCCCCTAGCCCCGGACTCGTGCAACTTTGTGAGTTGATGTTTCTAGTGACAGTAAATGGGACACATTTTCTTCCATGTATCATCACACCGACTGCATGTAACACTAATAGACAGTATAATAGGGATCGGAGGTGACATATATAATTAAGAAACATATATATGTTAGCATTTTTACTTTTCAGGCCTAACTTGGTCGTTCTGAAATTTTTTTACGGCTGAGCTTCGATTGTGATTGTGAAAATAATTGTGAAAAATCACACAAATATTCTCAGGACGGCTACATAAATTTAAATAAAAATGTCATAATCGTTGCTTTTTGGTCAAAACGGGTAGAAATCATACATGGGCGTGGGGGGGTTTGGGAGGGGGTTTTCACCCCCCCAGAATGTTTTGAAGGTAGCTCACGAAGCAAAAATTAGTGGCTCACAAAGCGAAATTGGTGGCTCACGAAGCAAAAATAGCCGGAAAAGTTGCTTCACACCCCCCCCCCCGGTGGCTCCCCACCACAGAATTCAGTAGCTGCCCACGTATGGTAGAAATTGCGTTAGTTTTAATCCTGTATAGGCGTAATAATGTTTTACTAACATTTACATGCAAAATCTACTGTATTAAGTAACAAAAGTCTGCGAAAAAAATTGATTTTGCGAAAAAAATTTCAAGCTTTTCGCAAAATTGCGAAAGTTTGCCAACGAAAAAAAAACCCAGCCATACCCCAGATCAGACAACTTCTGTTGTAAAAATGGGAGATGATAGCAAAAACGGGTCGCCAACTGAAATGGGGGTTTTCCCGGCTTAACCTAAAGGGTTTTTCCTCACTACATATAAAATACGACAACTTGATGAAATAATGCTACTGGAATGTGTTTAATAGCCTGCAAGAAACACAACTAGCACATGAAAAACCTTTCCATGACTTTATATGCACTATGCAGTTTGTTTTTTTTGCCCCACCCCCCCCATCTAAACCAGGGCAAAGAACCACGGTGCTGGTTTCCAATTTCGCATGTACTTAGATACATCACTATACAACCCCCCCCCCAATATACATAAGACAAGCCCACGCCACTTCTGTGCATAGGCAGAGCAACGCTCGTGAGATTGCCCGGAAACTTATCGACGGCCATTTTGGGGTGGGTGCATTTCAACTGCCCTTACTTCAAATCAGCCAGCCCGAAATGCTTGTCGGTTATGATACCGAGTAGTCTTGCTTGTCACTGTGAAGAAACATCAGCCAAACAGGTTTTATCTGAGCTGTGGTATATATTGACTTCGTTTTTTTGCCCCGGAATTCGTCCTGATCGTCATTCGTTTTTTTACCCCGGTCCACTATATATAATATATATAATGCATGTAATATTATTTACTTATCTAACTTGTAGAATCTCCGCATTAAGATCATTATAATTATATATATAAATATCCCAATCGGCAAGCGCCGATAAAAATATTTTAAATTTTGTATTTATTTTCATAGAAAAAAAGTGCATTTGATGCAGATATCATGGGGTCTCGCCGCCTCAGAATCACCACAAAAAAACCGTGAGACAAAACAATTTCTTTCAGAACAACTGCCCAATCATTCTTTATTATACCTCTTCATCATCTCCAACGGACGCAGCCAGCGGGAGCCCGTCAGAAACGCGGGCAAGCATAGTCATAAGAATCATAGTCCCACGACGCTTAGAGAATGCCGTTCACAACTGCAACAGGAAAAAGAAAGTTACTGAATGAATGTATGAATGAACGGTGAACCAGCACCCATCACACGCCTTCCAGTGATATAGAAGTCATTCCCCCACGAAACTTTTTCTAGGTACGCCACTGAATTTATTTAGATTTACTTACATACATGACTACAAACTATATATATGCCTTTGGTTTTTGGTTAGGTATATATGTAAAACTTTCACCAACAAGTTTAAAAAATTGCAGTGCCAGTAGCGTACCCAGGATTTCGCGAAGGGGGGGGTGAACTGATGGTCGACGACCGGGGGGGGGGGGGGTGAAACTCATGACAGTACAAAACACGACCGGCAGTCTACAGAATGCTTAGGGTCTGGGGGTGGCAGCCCCCAGAAGCCGAAGCTTTTTTTAGGTTTTTTAAATAAAATTTGCATTGAAAAAGCAATTGTAAGCAACACTGGTCGTAAAATCATAGTGGTTGCAGGGGTCTGGGGGCGGCAGCCCCCAGAAGCTGGAGCTTTTTTTAGAATTTTGAACTAAAATTCAATTGAAAAAGCAATTTTAAACAACACTTGTCGTAAAATCATAATGGTTGCAGGCAGTGTTTTTTTTGCGTCAAAAAGTGTGAAACGCCGCACTTTTTCTGAAATTTCGCACTTTTGTTTGGCCACGTGCGTCCCGTGACGCACTTTTTTCGGCTGAGGCTGAAAGATGTCATAGCTGATTTTGGCCAAAAAGTGCCGAAAATAGCATTTTTGTCGCGAAAATTTTGAAAAATTTTCCAAAATTGCGTCAAAACCATCATATTTGTAAAATTTTCTGATGTGTCTAACGTTCTGATGTTTTCTAATGTGTCAAGCTTATATAATCGGTATGCAGCTACAGCGGATTTCAATGACAGTTTACAACCTATTATGATTAGTTATGATTAGGATCATGATTAGAAAAAATTGTGTCGAAGCATGCCACACCCACAGATGTACATGGGGGGTCTGGGGGGAGCAAGCCCCCCCCCCAGATTTGAGAAACCGGGAGAAGCCCCCCCCCCAGATTTGACTTTCCGGGACAAGCCCCCCTCTTTGATGCTGAAAGAAAGGTGCCCGAACACTAAAAAATTGGCCCCAGATCGCCGTAAAATGTTTTAAAAATGGATGGGTAAAAAGCTAAAAAATTTCTAAAAATTTTGCCAAAAATACCCCATTTTTTGGCAAAAATTCAACATTTTTGCGTTTTAGTCCGCTCAAGCCCCCGAAAAGTCGGGACAAGCCCCCTAAAATTTCGAAAATTCTGGGACAAGCCCCCCCCCCCAGACCGAGACCCCGTGTACATGTATGGCCACACCCAGCAAGTTTCTTAAAAGCATCAATAATTAATCCCATAGGTATTTAGGTGATTGTCCCGCTAGTATCAAAGTTTGGAATAGGAGAATCACAGGAAAAAATTTTTTCGAAAAGTGACCGAAAAATGAAGGAAAAAATGGATGAAATGCAATTTGAACCAATTTTAAAATATGTATTCCTTTAAATTTCATACTCATTTCGTGCGTTTTTTGTACATATTTTGCCTAAACTATTGCTTTTTTTCCTTCAACTTTCGGTTTTATTTCTACACATTTTCAGTTTAATTTTGGCTTAATTTCGGTCACATTTCCGCTAAATTTCCGCACCTTTTCTGGCATTTTTCAGCAATATTTCCTTTAAATTTCAGTCAAATTTCCGCTAAATTTCTGCAGCTTTTCTGTTATTTTTCAGCAATGTTTCATTTAATTTTCAGTCATATTTCGGGTTAAATGCAGTTGGGGGGGGGAAAAATAGTGGACCTATTTTTTTGAGTAGAGCACCTTGGGGGAAGCATTTTTGCTTCAAGAACCCCTATTTCATTTTTTGGATTTTTTGAGATATGACCCCCCGCAATCTGAACCCTCAGTGAGGGACGTTTTCGCAATTTTTTTCCGAAGCCCATGTTTTTTCCGTTCTAATCGTGTCTAAATGGTGTCAGATTATGGTTTACAATTTTTTAGAATCAAAACAAAGACTCTTTGACCGGGTTCCTGCCAAAAAATTGGCCAAATTCCCCAGAAACGTCCAATTTTTGACCAAATTCACACTTGGCCTTAATTTAGGCTTGGGCTTAGGCTTAGGCTTAGGGCTTAGGCTTAGTATGGGCTTAGGCTTAGGCTCAGTATCAGGCTTAGGCTTAGGCTTAGGTTCAGGCTTAGGCTTAGGCTCAGGCTTAGGCAATAAAAAATCTAAATTTTAAGAAAAAATCCTGCCAGCTTAGCCTAGAGAATCCTGCCAGCTAAGCCTAGAGGATGCCTTAAAACATCATAACGCACTCAAAACTATCCAAAAACGAAGCTTATAGCCATTTTAGGCTTCGAACTTAGGCCTACGTTCACTTCCGAAAACACTGAAAACGCAACTTTCAAGGGGTCATAGCTCAGAAAATCCAAATTTGTGGACAGGGGTTCTATTACAAAAAATGCTTCCTTCAAGGTGCTCTACACCAAAAAATAGGTCCACTATTTCCCCCCCCCCAACTGCACTTGATCCCATATTTCCGCTAAATTTCTACAACTTTTCTGTTATTTTTCACTAATGTTTCATTCATATTTCCTTCAAATTTCAGCCAAATTTCCGCAACTTTTCTATTAATTTTCAGCACTTAGTATGTGATTACGGGCCTAAGTGTTACTCACATACATTATGTACACATACACTTATGTACTGTACTTACATATGTACACTTCGCTCAGCTGCTTCGCAATTGTTTCGGTTTTGTATTCACATTGGCCCGTATTCACATACTAACACTAACACTTAAAGTTAGTGTAAACACTAACTTTAAGTGCTGCGTAGCACTAATTTTAGTGTTACGAAGCACTTAAAGTTAGGGTTTACACTAACTTTAAGTGTTAGTGTTAGTATGTGAATACGGGCCATTATGTTTAGTGTTTGGCTTAGTGGGGGGGGGGGTAGTTGGGGCTAAGCTAAGCGATTAGTTGGGGATTTGTATTGAGCTCTCTTTCATGCAAGGCTCAACATATGTGAGGCCCGTATTCACATACTAAGTGTAACGCTTAAACTAAAGGCCGATTCACACGCTGCGATTTTACTGCGATTTTGCCGCAGCGTTTTTGCCGCTGCGGCAAAACGCAGCTTGCCGCAAGCAAAACGCAATGTCTGAACAGACGCAGCGTTTTTAGTGCGGAATGCCTGCGTCTTGAATTTGCCGCAGCGTTTTAAACGCCAGACTGCAATTCGACCTGCGATTTCATTGCGTTTTGATGCTACGTTTGTGTTGGTTTAAACAATTTTTGCTTAGCACTTTGTCATTTTTTTGAAACAATGAAGACGCAGCAAACTGACCTGCGAGACGCACTAAGGCCGCAAAGCTTGTTCAGACGGTGCGTTTCGCTTGCGACACCCTGCGGCTTGCGTTTTGCGTCAAAATCGCAGCGGCAAAAACGCACCGTGTGAATCGGCCTTTAGTGTTTACACTTAGTGTTAGCGCTTATAAGCGCTAAGTGTTATTCACAAACTTGACGTTTTAACATGCTAAACATACTTAAGCGCTTAGCGCTTAGCAAACGCTTAAGGCCGATTCACACGGTGCGTTTTTGCCGCTGCGATTTTGACGCAAAACGCAAGCCGCAGGGTGTCGCACACAAAACGCAGCGTCTGAACAAACGTTGCGTCTCGCAAACTATTTTGCTGCGTCTTCACTGTTTTAAAAATATGACAAACAGTTTAGCGAATATTGTTGAAACCAACACGTCCGCAGCATCAAAACGCACTGAAATCGCAAGCCGAATCGCCGACTGGCGTTTAAAACGCTGCGGAAATATCAAGACGCATGCATTCCGCACTGAAAATGCTGCGTCTGTTCAGACAGTGCGTTTTGCCGCAGCGGCGAAAACGCTGCGGCAAACTCGCAATAAAATCGCAGCGTGTGAATCGGCCTTTAGCGTTAATTTGTGAATAACACTTAGTATGTGAATACGGGCCTGAGTGTGCGTGTACGTTTTCAAGTTTACGCTTGAGGTTGGGATTTCAGCTTAAGCTGAGGGTCAGGCTTAAGTTTTGTAATTTTGAAATTTATATGTTTACATAACATGTGATGAGCCTTGCAGCAGGAAAGCCACTTGGTCTGCTGTAGAGAAGGGTTAAGTTGACTTTGGGTGGCTTTTGCCGCCGAGGGAATGAATGGCATGCAATTTAAGGTGCATTAGTGACATTTGCCGACCAAGTTGAGCCTTGTCGGTCTTTTAATCTGTCGAAATAAAAAATGCACTTTGTTTTTCAAGTTAGTTTTTTTTTGCATTTCTGAGACAGCACCATCGATGTAATTTTTCTTCATGGGCCGTATTCTCAAAATTACCTGCAGCTAAAGTTAGGCTAAGTCGTATTCTCAAACAATGACTAAAGCCAATGTGATAGCTCAGGTTACCCTTAATATTCGGACGAGAAAAGTGCTCTATCTTGTTTCGCAGCTAAAGTTAATGTACTGTGCAAATTTTTAACCTCAACCGTTGACGTTAACCTTTTTTTCAATTTTAACTTTACCTTTACTCACATTGTAATAAAATCCCGGTCCACAAATTTAGATTTTCCGAGGTATGTATGATATCTTGAAAATAGCATTTTCAGTGTCTTTTGGAAGTGAATGTAGGCCCAACGTTTGAATTTGAAGCCAAACTATGTGGCTAAACCCGAAATTTGAGCCTTTTGTGAGGCTCGTTTTCGCAAAATTTTCAGAAACCCGTATTTTTGCCGTTCCAAGATCCTTAAATGAAGTGTAAATAATGTTTAAAAATTTTTAGAACCAAGTCGACACACATTATATAACCCTATTCTTTTTGAAAAATTGGTCAGTCACCTGAAGCCTTCAATTTCTGGCGTATTTTAAAATAAACAAAAATACTTATATAGACCGCCGCCGTTGAAAATTTAAAAAAAAGTGAGAGACATGCCCGGAAATTTTGGGGTTAAATGCAGTAGGGGGGAGAATAGTGGATCTATTTTTTTAGTAGAGCACCTTGGGGGCAGCATTTTTGCTTCAAAAACCCCTATTTCATTTTCTGGATTTTCTGAGATACGACCCCCCGAAACCTGAACACTCAGTGAGGGACGTTTTCGCAATTTTTTCCGAAGTTCTTGTTTTTTCCGTTCTAATCGTGTCAAAATAGTGTCAGATTATTGGTTAAAATTTTTTAGAATCAAAATAAAGGCTCTTTGATCGGGTTCCTGCCGAAAAATTGGCCAAATTCGCCAGAAACGTTCAATTTTTGACCAAATTCAAACGTGGCCTTAATTTAGGCTTGGGCTTAGGCTTAGGCTTAGTATGGGGCTTAGGCTTAGGCTTAGTATCAGGCTTAGGCTTAGGCTTAGGTTCAGACTTAGGCTTAGGCTCAGGCTTAGGCAATAAAAAATAGAAATTTTCAGAAAAAATCCTGCCAGCTTAGACTATAGAATCCTGCCAACTAAGCCTAGACGATGCCTTAAAACATCATAACGCACTCAAAACTATCCAAAAACAAAGATTACAGCCATTTTTGGCTTCGAACTTTGGCCTACGTTCACTTCCAAAAACAGTGAAAATGCAATTTTCAAGGGGTCATAGCTCAGAAAATCCAAACTTGTGGATAGGGGTTCTATTACAAAAAATGTTTACCTCAAGGTGCTCTACTCCAAAAAATTGGTCCACTATTCCCCCCCCAACTGCACTTGATCCGGATTTTGACCTTAAATTGCTGTGCCAAATTTTTGTGTTCAGGTCTCATTCGTAACCGAGTACTTTGGGTGCAAAGTTTGCACTGAAATTGCAAAAACCTCACAAATGAAACTACCACTTTAAGTAGACTGCAATCAATCTCACCACTGTCGAGGCTAATGATAACGTGAGTATGAACAGCGGAAATCTTGCTAAAAACGCGTGGAAAATGACCTCTGCTGTGACTGAAATGTATTCGTAACAATGCGGAATAACGTAAGAATTCGAAAAACACGTCAATTGAAGCAAAAACTTGTAAAAATTATACGGAAAAGCAACTAAATCTAGCACAAATATGTAGGAAAGTGAAAGGAAATATAACCGAAAAGGAAAAGAAAATATACATAACGGAAACATGACCGAAGGAAATATGACCGAAAAGTGAAGGAAATATAAATGAAATATGATCGAAAAGTGAAGGAAATATGACAGAGAAGTGAAGGAAATGTGAAAGAAATATGACCGAAAAGTGAAGGAAATTTGACTGAAAAGTGAAGGAAATATGACCGAAAAGTGAAGGAAATATGACCGAAAAGTGAAGAAAAAATATGTGCCGAAAAGTGACGGAAAGTTGGACTAAATGGAGGAAATGTGACGGAAAAATGAAGGAAATATTGCGGAAATGTGTCTTCAATAGAAACCGAACTCCCGAAATTGATCGAATCGGCCATGCTTGAATTTTAGGAACTGGAGGAAAAAATGGAAATTGGTAGTTTTGGCCACCCAGAACCAAACTATACCGGGCACAATTCGAAAATTCAAAAATACACAAATTTAATGGGACTCGAAGTGACTGATATAGAATTGGTTCCTAGTGACGGGGTGAAGGATTTTAGTGGCAGGCCTCGGCTTTTAAAAGTCAAATTTCGTAGCCTTGCCGCCAGACGAACATTTCTAAGGTGTTTGGGGGTCGTCAACCAGCAAAACATGGGTAGCGATGGCGCCCTACTTTGCGAACCCGACCGCACTTGACATAAACCCAGCGCGAAGCAAACGAGCGAAGTTGAACCAAATGGCCTATGAAGAAAAAAAAAGTTTATTGTTATACGTGGCAAGATAGTTCCTCGCAAGTCATCAAACTAAAACAGTCTGATAAAGCATATAGTCTCAAATAGTCTCAAGATTAAACAATTGGGCATCCCCCCTCAGATAGTATAGTTTAATAGCCAATGCTTGACAAACAAGCTTTATGACTTGGGATTCTTACTATCTGATTGCCCTTATGATGTAGTTTCCATAGCAGAAACTTGGTTTAATGCGAATTTCTATAGTCCAAATTTCTAATTTCCTTTGTCATCTTTTGACATTTTTCAGTGTGATAGTGAAACCGCATGCCATGGTGCCATAATATAGCGCATAAGAAATTAAATGGACATACATAATGCAGCAGAAATATTTCTGCATGATGTTCATAGTATTGGCCTAAAAATCTTGTTTTTGAGCCCACCCCCACGCGCCAAAACTCTGTCTTGGATTTATGTTTTTTATCTGACTTACTTGCGTCATGTCAAAACTATGGAACCTGTGAGAAGATGGACAGGCAACTCACGACACTTTGGATTGCTTTGTGAATAATTACTAGTAAAAACCCAAAAATTGCATTGCCTATTAATTCTAATGTAATTAACTTAAAACTTACTACTTCAACGTTGCAGTTTGACAGCAAATTTCTATATTCGTGGAATTTCCCCTCCCTTAGCTGCTAGCTGGGCGAGGGCATTCGTGGAATTTCCCCTCCCTTAGCTGCTAGCTTGGCGAGGGACCCACCTTTTTACCTTTGCTGAAAAAGCGGACGCTATGAGTTGTCTCACTGCTATATAAGCTGCGGGAAGAAAAACCTAGTAGTAGTCGTTGCAAGTTTCCTTGAAGTCAACAGCAGTTACTTTGTGTTGGGCCATTACACTTGGCCATTTACTAATCCCTATATTATACTACGGCCATTACATCAGGCCATTTGCCGTTGTTTGCAGTTACGTTATTGTTTTAGAATTCTGATTAAATCCAGTGTTAGTTATCGTGTTGTTGTCTAATTATTAATAATCTGTAGTAAGGACTACACATCAGGAAATTCTCTGACTATTCACCAGACTGAGGGAACCTAGGCCAGGACACAGTCCAGAACACAGCGAAACAGCAGATTCTCTGAACACTAGTGTGGTGCCTGCAAGAACGTCCCCATCAATGGCGGCTACTTTTTCCACAACAAGCACTACACAACGAGAAGGCTCGCCCTATTGTAATGTCCCAACCTTGCAAACGGCAACCCCCGCAGTACCTACAAGTGCTAGGCCTTCAAGAAGAGGGATGGTGCATTTTTCAGAGGACGTTGAGATGTCACCATGGCCTCCTAAAGTCCGAGGAGTCAACCCAGTGATTGGCGCAGATATTGACGAGGAAGAATTACTTGTGTACGTTCAGGTCAACGGTCGCAAAGTGCAAGCTTTGGTGGACACAGGCGCGCAAATTACCATGATTCATCCAAAGTTGTTGACATCTACCACTAAAGTTTTCCCTTGCCCGATTCCCGCCAGCGCTATTACTGGACACGTTGAAAGAATTTGCTGTGGTGCCTGTCAAAATAGGCACCAAACTGATTTACACTAAGGCTTTCATACACGCTGAAAGTCCATATACATGCATACTTGGTCTGAACCTCATTCGAAAACTGGGAGGACTGTACGTCTCAAGGGAAGCTGTCAAAATTGGTGGATGTCGCCTGCAATTAGTAAAACGTGAAGAAAGACACAGTGCGAGAACGGGAACGAGAACAACAGTAAATTTATTACAGACGGTAGAAATCCCGCCCATGTCTGGAATTACCGTAGCCGGAGAACTGAACAAAAACGGTACAAAGATAAATAATATGTGTGACCACATCGATGTGCTGATGGAGCCACAACCATTACACAATAAAGCACCTGGCGTCATTGCAAAACGAGCACTGGTACGACCGATACAAGGGCTGGTACCACTGATTTTAGTCAACTTAAGTCGTCTACCGGCACTTTTATATGTTGGCCTCACAATTGGAACAATCCACCATATCATTAGTGAGAGCTCAATGAAAGTAAACTTGATGTCGTCAAAAGATGCAGCCTGTTCGTCAAACCCTATGACGCTCCAAAGAAATGCAACGGATTTGGACCCATCGATATCCCACCTGACCAAGATTCAACAACAAAGCTTGGCGTCACTACTCCAACAGCACTCAGATATTTTTGCAAAATCAGATTTTGATTTGGGTCGCTCCGATAAAATTCATCATCGTATTCCAACTGAAGATCATCCTCCAATTAAACAAAGACCCCATTCGTTACCATTCAACCAAAGAAAAGCGATAGCAGACCAGTTGAGGATAATGGAACAGCAAGGAATCATTTGACCCTCGACGTCACCCTGGGCCAGCTCCATAGTAGTGGTCAAAAAGAAAGATGGTACAAACAGAATATGTATCGATTACAGGAAATTGAATGCCGTTACTAAAAAAAATGTCTGGCCACTGCCGCGAATTGATGAAACATTGAGCAGTCTTGGCGGTGCAAAATTTTTCTCAAGTATCGACCTCGCTTCAGGGTACCATCAGATTGAAGTACACCCAAATGACCGCAATAAAACCGCCTTTACATGCTTTGCTGGTTTGTTCGAATACGTACGCATGCCTTTTGGCCTGTGTAATGCGCCTGCAACCTTCCAAAGACATATGGAATCAACATTAGCAGGATTACAATGGAACATTTGCACTGTGTATTTGGATACCTTCGAAAATCATCTCCGACATCTAGATACTGTTTTTACAAGCCTAAGAATAGACGGACTCAAGCTCAAACTGAAGAAGTGCCGATTTGCAAGACAGGAAGTACCGTATCTGGGCCATCTAGTTTCCTGAGAAGGAATTCGCCCGGACCCCGAGAAAATTCAGGTTGTCCGCGAATGGAAGATCCCACAAAATGTGAAGGAAGTACGACGATTTCTTGGGTTTGCCTCCTATTACAGACGCTTCATAGAGAATTTTGCGAAAATTGTATCCCCAATAAATAAACTGTTAAGAAAAAATAGTCGATTTGAATGGAACGAGGAATGTCAAGTTGCTTTTGAGAGTATCATTCTGAAACTAACTACCGCACCTACTCTAGTGTTTCCAGATGTTCGCAGACCATTCATATTATACACAGACGCGAGTGACTATGGACCCGGGGCAGCATTACATCAGGAAAAAGAGAATAGCGAGCATCCTGTGGCTTTTATTAGCAGATCCTTATCAAAGGCAGAAAAGAATTATAGTATAACCGAAAAGGAGGCCCTGGCAGTTATATGGTCGGTGAAACGGTTTCGTCCTTTTTTATATGGAACTACATTTACAGTTATAACGGATCATTTGGCTCTAAAGTGGTTGTTGGAAACAAAAGAGCCAGCTGGACGATTAGCTCGGTGGGCTATGGTATTACAAGAATATTCCAACTCAATGACCATCGTTCACCGTTCAGGTCGGAAGCATGCAAATGCAGATTCTTTGTCAAGCGTGCTGGGCGTGTGTAACGCCCAAATTATTCGTCCAGTTATGCTAAAGATAGCTGAAGAGCAGGTTAAAGACCCGAAACTTGAAGGAATGATCAAGTTTTTACAGGACGGAACCTTACCCGAAGAAATATCTGATGCCAAATACATTCAACGTTGCCCAATATACGATAGAAAGCAATTTACTGTACAGAAAAAACGGACACAGCATTACCAACCGCCTTCAGTTGGTGATTCCTAAAATTCTCGTGACAGATTTTATTAAGATGTACCATGATGATCCAGCTGGTGGACATTTCGGATACGAAAAGACATTGGGAAAGATTCGCCGTAAGTTCTTTTGGCCAACTATGAAGGATGACATCAAATCTTTCTGCAACACATGTTTGCCCTGTGCGACTCGGAAAAGACCGAAACAGTACCAGAAACCTGCACTGCAAACAGTACCAGTGGAAGGCTCGTTCGACACCGTCGCGGTTGATATAGTTGGTCCTCTACCACAAACTTATGATGGAAATCGTTACATCATTGTGTTCATGGACTATTTCACAAAATGGCCTGAAGCTATTCTATTGCGGGAAATATCAGCAGAAACTGTGGCGAGGACGTTTGTAGACGAAATTGTATGCAGACATGGAGCACCAAGAAGATTACTGAGTGACCGTGGTTCGAATTTCATCAGCTCACTAGTTAAGGAAGTGTGCCATCTTTTGACAACGGAAAAGATTTTCACCACCGCTTACCATCCTCAAACAAATGGCATGGTGGAAAAATTTAACGGGACTTTAGCTACAATAATTTCCATGTACACGGATTCACAGCAAAAACAATGGGATCAGTGCTTACCCCTTGCATTGTTAGCCTATCGAACTGCTGTCCAAGCATCTTCGCGCTTTAGTCCGTTTTTCTTACTGTATGGCAAAGATCCGTTATTACCGCGCGAGGTGGACTTAACCGTGCCGGAAACACACTACCATGATGAATTAGACTACAATATTTGGATGGCAATCACGCTCAAGAAAGCATATGAGCAAGCACGTGTGGCCATAGCACGCGCGAAAGAAAATCAAAAGAAGCAGCATGATAAGAAGCTATACGATACCATCAACACAGGAGAATTAGTTCTACTCCAGGACCCACAACAGAAACGGGGCGCACGGTCAAAATTTGCCCATACTTGGAACTCACGACACTTTGGATTGCTTTGTGAATAATTACTAGTAAAAACCCAAAAATTGCATTGCCTATTAATTCTAATGTAATTAACTTAAAACTTACTACTTCAACGTTCCAGTTTGACAGCAAATTTCTATATTCGTGGAATTTCCCCTCCCTTAGCTGCTAGCTGGGCGGGGATATTCGTGGAATTTCCCCTCCTTTAGCTGCTAGCTGGGCGAGGGACCCACCTTTTTACCTTTGCTGAAAAAGCGGACGCTATGAGTTGTCTCACTGCTATATAAGCTGCGGGAAGAAAAACCTAGTAGTAGTCGTTGCAAGTTTCCTTGAAGTCAACAGCAGTTACTTTGTGTTGGGCCATTACACTTGGCCATTTACTAACCCCTATATTATACTACGGCCATTACATCGTTGTTTGCAGTTACGTTGCAACGTTGTTTGCAGTTACGTTATTGTTTTAAAATTCTGATTAAATCCAGTGTTAGTTATCGTGTTGTTGTCTAATTATTAATAATCTGTAGTAAGGACTACGCATCAGGAAATTCTCTGACTATTCACCGGACTAAGGGAACCTAGGCCATTACAAACCTATTTCCACAAATGAGCATTGAAAAGTAGTGTTTTAATTTACTTGTGTTTTGGGGCTTTCAAATAGAATGCATTCAAGGTGGTAGTAACGTTACATGGCAGTTAAATGAGACGCACCCTGCCTTTAAATTCATCAAGTCCGCGTAACGTTTTACGCGGATTTAAAATCCTCCATTTACATGTATTTTTAAATCCGAATATTAAACGGATTAAATAAATCCATTTTTGGAATTGGATTTTTCCTCAACGGACTTAATTAAAAGTAATACGTGATTACAAAAATGCGGATTGAGAGGGTATGGACTGTTTTCTGAACAGCGTAGACTAGAATAATTTATTTATTGATCCGTGTGAAATGACGTGAATTAGACAACTTGTAACGATATTTTGCACATCACTAAATATGTATCTAATAGTATCAGTTGGTTGACATAAAAAAAATTTGCCTAAATTTCTGTGGAAAGAATTGTCTAAAGAACGAAAACTGTGGCGTCAATTAAAAAACTCAAAAAATCCCTCTGACCTTTTGAAATAGAAGTTTAGTTAGTAATAGAACAAATAAATAGTTTTTTTACCGACACACTGAAAGTTACATTCATATGTCTATAGGTGCACAATTGGATGCCACTACTCTATTTAGTCAGCTTAGTTACTTTTTGGCTTCAAGAATGTTTCTTCCTGGATGTTTGAACTGCAAAAATTATTTTTTTTTGGTTATTCAAACAAGCTACATTTTTACGCGGCCCCCCTCAGGGGCTGCGTATATACTATATTCAGAATCTGAGAGTCCTACGTTAATCTGGGTAGGTCGAATTTCTAGTGTAAATTAACACTAGAAGGGCAGTTACCTCTCAGTTCTGCCATACATCATGCAACTTGACGGAACTAGCATGATCTCGAACATAGCAAAGTGCAAAACATCCAGCTCCGGGGCGGAATCGAACCACCGACATTCTGATCAATAATCAGATGCTCTGTAGTGCACGCGCCGGCACCACTACCAACTGAGCTAACCGGGCTGTTGAATCTTTCAAATTCCACGTAGACTCGAATCACACGTAATGAACAAGATGTTACAGCAGCAATAAGGGATGATTAAAGATGTCAAGCAAGCGGCAAAGAGCAGCGCGTGAAAGATGACATTCGTATTTTGTCACCCAAAGCTAGGAAGTTCGTAAACGCACATTAGGTGGTGTTAACTGCTTTAAGGGGGTAGTGTCGCCAAAGCAGTCGACTTTGCGCCACTATAAAACTTTTTCACTGAAAGATAGGGTATTGTTATTTATATATTCTAAAAATATGTTTTAACGCAAATCTTTTTGCCAAGTTTCAGCAAAGTTGATGCAGCATACAGTTAGCAGTGAAGTCGCAAAGTCGGAAAAATGACGTTTTAAAAACCTATTCACATTCGATACTTTCGTCACAATTAAAAAACTTTTTGTTTAGATTTTTTACACAGACTAAAAGCACATATGCTCTAGTTTACGCACACAAAATTTAGTGCAAATTGCTTGAGTGGTTGTGGAGTAATACCTGTTTGAACTGTGAAACTGTGCGTAAACTGTGAAGTACTCACAACAATAATGATAAATTGTGAAAAATTTAGACACTTATTTTGAAATCAAAAGAAAAACGAACCTTCATTTTTCATTTTGCTTATTTGTGGCAAAAAACTGTGCTTCAAAACGTTACATGTACTTCACAAGCTGGCCAATCTGATATCTGCCTTAATTTTTTAACTTTTATGTCTCTATTGTGTGATGTCTGGCTCACAAATGGTGATTGGTTCAAAGTATTGGTAGATATTGGTAGTCTAGTGTCTGGCAGTATTTATTTGACACCATATGGCATTTCACTAGTTTTTCAGTGAACGTACAATTTCAAAGCAAAAAGTTCTCATTTTGCAGCCTATGAACAAAACTGCTTTGGCGACACTACCACCTTAATACAGTGGTCTTAGTGGTCTAGTGGTTAGTATTCTTCACTCTGAATCCGTGGGTCGGAGTTCAAATCTCGCTGACCACATTTTGTGAGTGCATGTAGGTACGTGACTTTTGCTTAAATTTTTAAAATTATATTTTAATATTTTATTTAATATTTAGTTTCAAGCGTGTTTCTGTGTAGTTTAGCAACTTTGTCTGAAAATAAACTTTGAGCTACTCAGCAGTAAATATGAGCAGCGCGAAGAACTTGCAAATCTTTTAGCCGAAAATAATGGCCGCGTTTTATATTTCCTGTGGAATATTGATACTCTAAACTCACAAAGTAACCACTTCTCACTCAGCAGAAGAGCTTGTTTGCATTACATCTATTGCATGGCAAAAACACACATAATTATTCCTTCCAGAATCCAGACTAAAGTGTGAAGAATGTTCCCACTACTTTTTTCTCACATACATCATGCAGTACTAGACAATTTGGTTGTCTGGGAAAAAAGTGACCACCCAAAACCGTTTTTGCATTCACAAATAGAAATTACCAATATTGAATTTACTTGAGCGTCACAATCAATCAAGCGAGAAATGATAGTAGTTTCCCCAAATTAGAATAATTCATAATTGTTGGCGTTTGCTGGGAAGGAGACAGCTACCAGCTAGGCAAACGATTAACGACTAAAAAGTTTTGTTTGGTTTAGAATTAGAGCTCGTTTTTCTTTTCAACGACAATGTAGCGATATTTCATACTGAGTATTATCACCGTTTGAACTGAATTTGGTATAAGTTTTAGATCACTATTAAAACCAGCAAGTACTGATACGAGCAATACGATAAATTTGCGAAGTCTATTCTAAGGGTAGATTTCACAACGGTGGTTTTACTAAACCATTGGTTTTACGTACGCTTTGCATGATTATCACATAATTGCATTACGAAATATTGCCTAATTCGTCACGAATTTTGTAGATTTTTTTAAATCATCGGTTTAGCTCAGCTGAATCGATTCAAATGTGTGTAATGCTTTCACTGGTTGTTGTGTATTTTTAGTATGGCGGTATTTTCCATCATTTTTTGTTTGCTTCTTTATGGTTGTTCAGCAAGCGTCGTTCTTTTTAAAGGTAACTATGAAAATATCAAGTCGTATTTTTTGACACTCACTAGAATAGGATTCATTTTAGGAAGATGTAGAAAACAAAGTTTTTAGAAAAAAGGCAATAGTAAATATGTGGTATCAGGAATGCGTAATAGTGTTTTAATGTTACGGAAAATGAATGAGACCCTCCTCTTGCCGTCATAGAGCGTAGGCAGATGTGCTCAACGAAATGGGCCTAAATATCTCAGTTTATTAAATTAAACAAGTATACTGCCAATCAGAAGCGATTCTCTGTGCAGGTGCTCCAATCAGCATTTAGACACGACAAATGCCACAATTTCGGCAACGGCTGCTGGAATGCTCATTGGAGCACGTGCACATGCAAGGTTTCAGCTTGAAAACAAGACGAGAGCGTGTTTGTATCAAAGTGAGACACCCTTAAGTAATCTTGGTGGTACCGTATTTTCTCGAATATAACCCCAGGGCTTTTATTTTTTCATGAATATGCAGATTTAGTTACATTCAAGGCAGGGCTTCATTTGAGGAAATACAGTATGCATGTTTTGACTTGTTTCAGCTCCAAAGCAGTTACGACTAGAGCATCGTAATCTAAGTTCAGGACAAGTTCGACTGGCCGGCCCAGCAGTTATTTCCACGTCTGGGAAAATACTAGTCTCTCATCCTTCCTCTAATTCAACTGCCGGGGAAATAGTTCTGTCCGATCCGGCTGTCATTGCAACCACCGGACGTATAGGGCTAGCCGGCCGTACAGTCAACACTGCGTCAGGGAAAACGCAAATTGAAGGGTCATCAAAGAAAGAACTACAACTATTTTTATCGGATTTTGTAAAAAATGCAACTTCTACGAAGTCAAAGTCAGAGTATTCTGGCACGGATTTGGCCACAAATCAAATAGTGCTGTCAGGATCTGAATTTAATTTAAATTCTGGACAAAAGGGAAAATCAAGCTCTGAAGCTATTTTAACTTCAGGGCAAACAAAATCAGAGCAATTTGCAAATGGTTCAACTTATGGGAAATTACAATTAGAAGGTTTTCAAAATGCTACAGCTTTAGGGCAACTAGGACAAGCAGAGTCTGCAAATTATTCAGCTGCTGGGCAAACACGACTACAAGAACTCGAAAACAACACTGCTTTAGGGCTAAATGACCTAGAAGAGTCAGCAAATTATTCAGCTGCAGGGCAAATACGACAAAAAGAACTTGAAAACACCCAGGCTTTAGGGCAACATGAACTAGAAAATTCTGCAAATCTTTCGACTTCTGGGCAAATACAACTAGAAGGACTTAATGAAGTAGAAGAGTCTGCAAATGGTTCAAGTTCTGGTGAAATACAACCAGAAAAACTTAAAAATACTACTGCTTTAGGGCCAAACGAAATTGAAAAATCTGCTAACGGATCAGCTTCATTGGAGCTGCACCGTGCAGAGGCTGCATCTAGAGTAGAAGCAGAAAAAAAATTGATGTTAGACTATGGAGCAACCTCGACTTTTGGAAACGCCAGTCTAGAGTATGCAGATAATACAACATCTGGGCAAAAACGACTAGAAGAGCTTGAAAATACTACAGCTTCAGGAGAATTTGGATTGGAAGGGACAGTAAATGGTACCGCTTCCGAGCAAATGCAACTAGAAGGGTCTCAAAGTGATTTATTTTCAGAGGAAAGTCTCGAGCGTCCTTTCGACTATAAAGTTATTTCACCTTTTTGGAAACAGAAATTAGAATATGAATCAGACAATGCAACTTCTGGAGAATTCCGACTTGAAGGGTCTGCAAATGACTCAATATCCGATCAAATACACATGAACGAACTTGAAAATGCTACAGCTTCAGGACAATTCGGACTAGAACAGTCTGTAAATGGTTCCATTTCGGAACCAATTCGACCAGAAGGACTTGAAAATACTACGGCTGCAGGACAATTCGGATTCGAAGAAACTGCTAATGGCTCAACTTCCGGTCAAATACAGTTGGAAGGGTCTGCAAATGGTTCAACTGCTCAACCTGCTGCAGAGAACAAAATAATGTTAGATTATTTAGTTCCTCCACCTTTTAAAAATGCCAGTCTAGATTATGAAGCAGATAATATAACATCTGGGCAACTAGAAGGACTTGAAAATGCTACAGCATCAGGACAATTCGGACTAGAAGAGTCTGTAAATGGTTCCATTTCGGAACCAATTCGACCAGAAGGACTTGAAAATACTACGGCTGCAGGACAATTAGGATTCGAAGAAACTGCTAATGGCTCAACTTCCGGTCAAATACAATTGGAAGGGTCTGCAAATGGTTCAACTGCTCAATCTGCTGCAGAGAACAAAATAATGTTAGATTATTTAGTTCCTCCACCTTTTGAAAATGCCAGTCTAGATTATGAAGCAGATAATATCACATCTGGGCAACTAGAAGGACTTGAAAATGCTACAGCATCAGGACAATTCGGACTAGAAGAGTCTGTAAATGGTTCCATTTCGGAACCAATTAGACCAGAAGGACTTGAAAATACTACGGCTGCAGGGCAATTCGGATTCGAAGAAACTGCTAATGGCTCAACTTCCGGTCAAATACAGTTGGAAGGGTCTGCAAATGGTTCGCTTGAAAATGCTACAGCTTCAGGACAATTCGGACTAGAAGAGTCTGTAAATGGTTCCATTCGAAACAATACTACCAGAAAGAGACTAAAAAAAACCACGGCTGCGGGCAAATTGGAAACGAAAAAACCTCTAAAGGCCCAAACTCCGGTCAAAAAAATACAGTTGGAAGGGTCTGCAAATGGTTCAACTGCTCAACCTGCTGCAGAGAACAAAATAATGTTAGATTATTTAGTTCCTCCACCTTTAAAAATGCCAGTCTAGATTATGAAGCAGATAATATAACATCTGGGCAACTAGAAGGACTTGAAAATGCTACAGCATCAGGACAATCCGGACTAGAAGAGTCTGTAAATGGTTCCATTTCGGAACCAATTCGACCAGAAGGACTTGAAAATACTACGGCTCCAGGACAATTCGGATTCGAAGAAACTGCTAATGGCTCAACTTCCGGTCAAATACAATTGGAAGGGTCTGCAAATGGTTCAACTGCTCAATCTGCTGCAGAGAACAAAATAATGTTAGATTATTTAGTTCCTCCACCTTTTGAAAATGCCAGTCTAGATTATGAAGCAGATAATATAACATCTGGGCAACTAGAAGGACTTGAAAATGCTACAGCATCAGGACAATTCGGACTAGAAGAGTCTGTAAATGGTTCCATTTCGGAACCAATTCGACCAGAAGGACTTGAAAATACTACGGCTGCAGGGCAATTCGGATTCGAAGAAACTGCTAATGGCTCAACTTCCGGTCAAATACAGTTGGAAGGGTCTGCAAATGGTTCAAGCTTGAAAATGCTACAGCTTCAGGACAATTCGGACTAGAAGAGTCTGTAAATGGTTCCATTTCGGAACCAATTAGACCAGAAGGACTTGAAAATACTACGGCTGCAGGGCAATTCGGAATCGAAGAAACTGCTAATGGCTCAACTTCCGGTCAAATACAATTGGAAGGGTCTGCAAATGGTTCAACTGCTCAATCTGCTGCAGAGAACAAAATAATGTTAGATTATTTAGTTCCTCCACCTTTTGAAAATACCAGTCTAGATTATGAAGCAGATAATTTAACATCTAAGCAACTAGAAGGACTTGAAAATGCTACAGCTTCAGGACAATTCGGACTAGAAGAGTCTGTAAATGGTTCCATTTCGGAACCAATTAGACCAGAAGGACTTGAAAATACTACGGCTGCAGGGCAATTCGGATTCGAAGAAACTGCTAATGGCTCAACTTCCGGTCAAATACAGTTGGAAGGGTCTGCAAATGGTTCGCTTGAAAATGCTACAGCTTCAGGACAATTCGGACTAGAAGAGTCTGTAAATGGTTCCATTTCGGAACCAATTAGACCAGAAAGACTTGAAAATACTACGGCTGCAGGGCAATTCGGAATCGAAGAAACTGCTAATGGCTCAACTTCCGGTCAAATACAATTGGAAGGGTCTGCAAATGGTTCAACTGCTCAATCTGCTGCAGAGAACAAAATAATGTTAGATTATTTAGTTCCTCCACCTTTTGAAAATACCAGTCTAGATTATGAAGCAGATAATATAACATCTAAGCAACTAGAAGGACTTGAAAATGCTACAGCTTCGGGACAATTCGGACTAGAAGAGTCTGTAAATGGTTCCATTTTGGAACCAATTCGACCAGAAGAACTTGAAAATACTACGGCTGCAGGACAATTCGGATTCGAAGAAACTGCTAATGGCTCAACTTCCGGTCAAATACAGTTGGAAGGGTCTGGAATTGGTTCGCTTGAAAATGCTACAGCTTCAGGACAATTCGGACTAGAAGAGTCTGTAAATGGTTCCATTTCGGAACCAATTCGACCAGAAGGACTTGAAAATACTACGGCTTTAGAGCAACCTGAACTAGAAGAGACCTTTAATGACACCCTTTCAGAACAACTCCGACTAGAAGGATTTGCAAATGAGTCAACTTCTGGGGAAGTACAATTATCCGGGACCAGATCCCATGTTGAACAAATGCTGCTGTTAGAATCCGGAGCTGCGGCCCGCTTCAATCAAACAGGACTAGAATATGCTGCCGAGAATCAGACTTCTGGACAGCATATACTAGCAGATTTTATCCCTAAGTATTCAACTACAAAACTGGCCGAATGTCCACCCGCAGGTGAGTTGTTACTTTATTAGATAGAAATAACAATCGAGTTCGTTCTTTCATATTCAGGTTTTCTCTTGTTTCATATAATGCTGGTCAGCAGAATGCTCTAGTTTTTTTACTTCATTTCATCAAAACTGTATCTAAACCAGTTTTTTTTTGTTTTGAAGTATGAAAAGGCAACTGGTTTGAATTGATCTATGTCATGAACGCTTATTAGAACATTAACCGAACACCAGGAAAAACGTTATGCGTATTGCGCATTCATTTCGGGAGTAAAATTGTTTAATTTTGGGTAGACATAACTTTTTTAAAATCAGGTACAGAAATAGAAACCATCGGTCAAAAGAAGTAGGATAGTTAAACTAATAGCGCACTATTGTTTCCTGCACGCTAGTTAAGTAACCTAGCCCGGTTTAATGTTGGCTAGGAAGATGAGGCCCCAATTTAGAAAGAATGAAAGAAATGGGGGCGCCGGGAATCGAACCCGGGCCGCCTGCTTCGAAGTCAAACATGCTAACCACTACACCACAGCCCCCGAATCTCATAGGCCCTAATTCTCATTTACAACATTAACACTTTCAGTCCGATAACAGTTTAAGAACACATGTAGCCTAAAATTCAGGGTCGCAACAATGTTCGAAAAGGGGACCCTGTTGTACATGAGAATTAGGGCCTATGAGACTCCGGGGCTGTGGTGTAGTGGTTAGCATTCTTTTCTTCGAAGCAAGCGGGCCGGGTTCGATTCCCTTTTTCCCTCTCCATTTCTTTCTTCTTTCTAAACTGGGGCCTCATTTTTCTATCCAACATTTTGACTGTTAGGGTCTGTTCGTTCTTCTGGTCGCCTTTATTGCTGGTCCTTATTTGTTTTGTACAAAAAATCACAAAATAGTTTTTGCTAATTAAATAAAAATCCATAAATCAATATATCAATAAGTCAATAGATCATTAATTCAATAAATCAATAAATCAATAAATCAATAAATCAATAAATCAATAAATCAATAAATCAATAAATCAATAAATCAATAAATCAATAAATCAATAAATCAATAAATCAATAAATCAATAAATCAATAAATCAATAAATCAATAAATCAATAAATCAATAAATCAATAAATCAATAAATCAATAAGTCAATCAATAAATAAATTAAATACGTACATACATATATGAATAAATGAATAAAAAATATATAAATAGATAACTGTTTAGAGAAAATTCGGTGTTACGAGTGCCGGGCGGGACGCTGTGTGAAGAGTGTCTGCTTTTTATATGCGAAGCCTTATAGTCTTATACCTAGTAAAGTATGGAGAGAGTTAGCATCTATCAAAAGTTGCAAATCACGCTGCAAGCCAAGTAAGTTGATTCAATTCTCTTTCTGCGTGCTCCAGTTATAGTATGCGTTAACTAGTGATGCTACTGACATAAAAAAACAAAAACTTTACCTAAACAAGCACGTTTTGCGAGTAATGTTTAACTTATTTTGGCAGATTACGGTGCGACCTGCTTGCTGTGCTGAGGATATTCTTCGAATATAAAACGCGGCACTTGAAGTTTTTTGAAGCCAACATACATACATATGTAGTAAACATATCATCTATAAGTTATATACTTTTTTCTAACCAAGAGTGTCTAGTGTCCACAGCAATAGTCAACAAAGTATGCATCTGACAAAAATCGCGCGCCAGTCAGTTACTGCACTGGTAATCATAAAAGTGTAAGTCTTTGTTTTTATGTTTTTTGTTGTTTGTTTGTTTTTAAGACTTTCACCAAGCCAGACTTAAAATCCCAGCTTTTCGTATTAATATAACAAAGATCGGCTTTTACTCCTGGCTTAAGCCGGTTCATACTCGTCCTTGTCCTTGTCCCTATCGTTTTGTCCTTAAGCGATTCCAAGAAAACTACACGGCCAAATGAGCCAGTTTTTTGCGCGAACAAAGTCGACGTCACTTCCATACGGTATGCAAAAAATTATCTGAGTCCCTTTTGTCAACTCTTTGCAGCAACTGACCGAAATTTGTCCTTGTCCCTGTCCCTGTGTCCTTAAAGACAAGTATGAACCGGGCTTTCCTGGTTCACAAAAGCTGGGATAAGGCCGGGCTTATGCTATTCATAAAAATCAAGACAGATGTTATTCCCATATCGCCAATTATTCTTTTCATGAATATCAGAAAGCTCGGATAAAAAGGTTGGTTTAAACTGATGTCGGATTGGTCATTCATAGCTAAACGCCATTCATAACCGTGTCACGGCATGGCTGCCATGTCATCAGCCTTAAAAATGTGTCGCTTTTGACACGCTGCTAAACAATTTACGAAGCAGTGTTGCCACAGGTTTTGTCGTTTGCTGTCTCCTTTATGCAAAATTTATCCTATTTGACAGTTGACACAATGCAAATCAGAGCATGCAGTAGAACGTACATAGCTAAGGCGGGTATGAAGTACGCACACATAAAATCTAACACACACGCCCACACAAACTGTGTTAATTGCTGACCT